>JBBPBT010001258.1:2320202-2349888 GCA_037974875.1 Cicer bijugum | reverse complement strand
ATTTAATTTATTGTTTATTAAAATTTATTTATTAAATTATTTGTTTAAGTTGATTTAATTAATTGTTTATTTAAATATATTTATTGAATTATTTATTTAAGTATATTTATTGAATTATTTATTTAATTAACTGTTTATTTAAATTTATTTATTCAATTATTAATTTAAGGTTATTTAATTAAGTTGATTTAATTTGTTGTTTAAATAAATTTATTTATTCAATTATTTGTTTAAGTTGATTTAATTAATTGTTTATTTAAATATATTTATTCAATTATTTATTTAAGTATATTTATTGAATTGTTTATTTAATTAATTGTTTATTTAAAGTTATTTATTCAATTATTTATATAAATATATTTAATTAATTAATTAATTTGTAATTACTCGCAGGATCGTGGATTGTTAAAAGTTATTACTCATGGATTGAAGTTGAAGAAGTTTTCTGAAGTTCCTGTGCCACATCCTGTAGAGCGTTGGATTCGGGAATTTGGGCTGCTACTTCTGTCTTCGGCCTAACTCACTATGGCTAATGCTGGTCTGATCTTCGCATTTGTTGAAAGATGGCACGGGGAGACCAACTCATTTCATTTGCCAGTTGGAGAGATGACTATTACTTTAGACGACGTCGTGACTCTCCTTCACATCTCACCCCATGGTAAATTTTTTAATGCACTTGTGAATATGAACACTAATAATGCTGTAAGAGCTGCACATGAGTACTTAGGTGCAACATGGGAGGAATCTCCAGCTGAGATTAATTTTAATAAATGTGCCCAATATAGATTGCAATGGTTGCGTGATTTATATACTTGTCTCATTCAAATTAACCACTTTGAGTGTGCGGCTAGAACGTATCTATTACATTTAGTTGGCAGCACTATTTTCACCGATAAAACACATACGCATGTGGAGACCAAATACATCAGTTTATTTATTGATTTAGATCGTTGTCGAGACTATTCGTGGGCTACCGCGGCATTGGTTTTCCTTTATAACAACATGGGAGATGGGGCTGTCCACGACACTCGACAGTTGGGAGGTTAGATGACCCTTTTACAGCTATATCCATTTATTTAATTATTTTATTTATTAAGTTGTATTATTTTACTTATGTATTTAAATTAAGTTGTATTATGCTACTTATGTTGCAGTGCTGGATTTACAAACACTTCCCTAGGATCTGTAAGCGGGGCGATAGAGGTGCGGTTCCTGAACATCTTCCAAGAGCATGTAGGTCGACTGCAAAACATGTTGTTGAAGGTGGATTAGTGACCTATCGGCAGAGACTTGATGCTTTGATGATCGAGGATGTAGTGTTTACACCATATGATGATGATTGAGCTAATCATCCGTTTGAAGAAATTTCGATGTTCTCCGGTTATCTTCGATGTGGTGGAGTCTCAGTCCCATATTTGTCGGAGCGATGTCTTCGACAATTTGGTCGTATTCAGTGCATTCCGCGTGATGTTCCTCCCAGGCCGAACAATATAGATTGGGTGTGGCAGACTACTATGCAATCATCTGTATCGGCGTTTTGAAGGCTATATGATATTGCAAGTTTTCCTAGAGAGGTCACTACGGACTATTATGCATGGTACATGACTGTGTCACATCCTCTGATCATTCCTCAGTCTATTGCACATGCGGGTACATCATCTACTGCACATGCGAGTATATCCTCTAATCATCCATCACTTGCTGCAAGTGATGGAAACGACATAGCAAATGTATTGAAGTAGGAATAATATCAACAAAAAGAATAATATCGGCACACAATAGCTCAAAGTGTTGCAAGTGATGATCATACTCCTCCACACTAGTCGAATAGACAATCTTTTTTCATAAATCCATTACTTCTTCTTGTCTATCCTTTTTGACATATTGTTTGCATTTTGCCCCAACATTTTTTTCAATATGAAAACGACATAGCAAATGTATTGAAGTAGAAAATACAATACTAATCGCATTCACCATGGCAAGATCTCTATCAGTCACAATAACTTTAGAAATCAAAGACTCAGATCTGAACAACTTTCGTACCTTTTCAAATGCCCAGATGAAGTTATCTTGTCGCTCTTGTTCCAAATAAGCAAACCCAACTGAAAATGTCAAACTAGTAGATGTGACACCGACTATTTCAAGTAATGGTAACCGATATCTGTTTGTTTTGTATGTGCTATCACATATCAAAACAAAATGAAATGTGTTTAACAACTTTATACAATCAGAATGCGTCCAAAAATTATCTCTTAAAATATCATAATTTTCCCATCTTCTTGTCCAATGCACATAATTTTCTTCTTGTATTAACTTCAACAGATGCTGCATATTTGTGTACGAACCTCTTAACGATGATCGATAAGTACTCCTTGCTTTATATATTTGACTGGGAATAGTGACATTGGTTTCATTTCTCACTTTCAAAGCATTTAGAATGAATCTAGGTGCAAGCTTATACTTTGTCATATCATTGACAAATTTCCTCTCTTCTTCGTTTAAACGCCCCAAATAAGAATGATCGGTTACAGTATCAAGTAATTCATGATTGTGCGTCCCACAACGAACACTAATTTTTCATCCTTCACCGCCACTTAATGGTACACATCTGAGAGTAAATGGACAATTTTCCTTATAAGAGCAAGTTACTGATGATTTTGTTTCTGATTTATATCTTCCACCTCTTTCACATCCCGAAATCAATTTGTCTTTTCTTCCCCTAATTCCGGTTGCTTTATCTGATCGAATGGTAACAATTAGAATTCCATTTTGTCTTCCAATGGTTTTTGCCCATTCAAATACAGCTTCTCGTGAGGAAAATACTTACAAAATACATTTCAAATAAAACATTAACTATATCGCTATAATAAAAATTTAATCGGTGATAAATCATCGGTAGTAATAATAATACCTGATCAGTGATGAATTTTTCTGTAGAATCTATAACATTTTTTGAAGCAGAAACATCAACTCTACTCATACCTAATTTCAAAAATAGTAAAAAATTTTAATTAAAAATAAATCTTATTTAATTAAAAATTTAATTCAAAAATAGTATTAAATTTAATTAAAAATTATTATTTTTATAACATAAATTTAAAATTTTTAAAAAATAAAATAAAATTTCGAAACTTTGGGGTTATTTGAAATCTTCGAATTCTATGTTTTCGAAACTTTGAAAGATTTCCATATATATATTTCGAATCTTTCATCAATGGCCAAAGATTCGAAGCATTTTGTCAATTCGAAAGTTTGATATGCATCAAAAGGTTCGAACAACTTGCATTTCAAAAGTTTGAAATGCCTTAAAAGGTTCGAATAACTTAAATTTCGAAAATTTGGTGTTTATCCAAATTTTCGAAAATTTGGATTTTTTCAAACAATTTGCATTTTGAAAGTTTTAAAATTACAAAAGGTTCGAAAAACTTACTAAAATCCTATTTCGAAACTTCAAAACTTCCGAATCATAAATTTTTTGTTGTAATTTTCGAATGTGGGGTGTGAAATTGGAATGGTAATTTTTTTTTGCTTTTATACAATTTTACAGAGGGATAAAATAGTATTTAAAAAAAATATAGGGGGTGGCAGGTAAAATTGGGAGGGTGCGTGGTACAAAATCCAATCGGTATGTCCTTTCTGCTTTTTTAGTGGGCTAAATTTGAATTTATAGTTTGAAATTAATTCGGAGAGAGAGAAAGAAATTTAAAAGTGAAAATTTAAATTGAGTGAAAAAAAAAAAGATATCTTGAAATTTGAAATAAGGAGTAATTTTACTATTCAACTCATGAATAAAGTCAAAAGAACTAAATTTAAAAATACAGTTTTAACATTTTTGCTAGCATTGTCTATTCTTAAATAGATACTAGAGGACAATTGCTTATCATTCAAATTCCTTTTTACTTTTCATGAAAAGAAAAAAAAAAACTGTCTAACATTAGAAGATAGTTACTACACATAGGAAAGTTTGGGTTTAGGAAAATGAATTAAACCTAAATACATTTTCAGACCCAATGCATAAGGCCTATTTTCAAACCCGTTCCAAACCAAGAGGGTAAGATTTAGGTCAAAATTGAGAATGAAGGGTAATGGTGTTGTGCATGTTAGTTAGAACTTAGAAGTATGTTTCTCATTTGCGCATGTTCTTCTTGGCGGGATTAAAATTGAACCATTTGATATAGGTTTTTCTTTACATTCAGCAAGCGTATACTTCCTCTCAAATCTTATCGAGTTGTTAATGATGATAACAACTACAATGGTCCACACATTTTTTTCTGTTGAAATCATCCCCATTTGTCACGATGATTTGATTTATCGGCCTCTTGATGTTGCGTCGACTTTGGGAATTCTTGGTCCCAGTCAACAATTAGTGGAATATATTGTGATAAATGTTGATGGGGTTCTTCATTTGATATAGTTACTATTGATGGCACAAAATATGGTTCAACTAATTTTGATCGATGTTGCTCTTGTAGAAGATTTTGGAAAGAATGACACAAGATTTAAAATCTACGCTACGCGAAAAATGTCATTTTATAGCTCTCATTTTACAGCGCTTACTAAATACAAGCGCTGTTGTAAATATATTTTAAAAATAACGGAGCCTATAACAGCGCTTTAATGACAAGTGCTGTGAAAAAAAGCACTGTTGTTGGGTCATATAGCGTTTGCACATAATGTTTACAAGGCTTTTACAGCGCATGTACACAAGTGCTGTAAACGGAAGCGCCCTCACATAATGTTTTACATCGCTTTTAGGACAAGCGCTGTAAAAGACATGCGATTTCAAATAATTAAATTACCTATTACAGCGCTTTTGCCACAAGCGCTGTAAAAGACATGCGCTTTCAAATAATTAAATCACCTATTACAGCGCTTTTGTTACAAGCATTGTAAAAGACACTCGCTTTCACATAATTAAAGGACCTATTAGACACGAGCTGTAATGGTGGGTATGATATTGATAATGGTGGGTATGATATTGAATGGTGTGGGTTACATCAAAGTTGGCTTTGTGTTTGTTGTTTTTGTGCTATGTGTTTGTTGTTTTTGTTCATTATATTTAAGTTGGCTCTGCTTTTGAAATATTGGTTATAGGAAATAGGAATTTTTCCATGCCTATACAATGGTTGTAGGAAAAGTTAATATGAACAACTATTGATAAAGCAAGGTCACAATTGGTGTAAGTCTTGTTTCAAGGCTTTGAATCACATTTCATCTTGTAGTGTTGAAGTTATTACTAACAAAATGATATAACTAATTGACAGCAAACATATCACCATAAAGAATATATAATTGCATTTGTTTGATAATAAACAGAAGAAGGAAGCTTCACTGGAGGAGTGTGATGAGGCTGTTGAAGACTTGAGGAGTGTGCCCCAACATGTTGTCTTCCACTTTCCAGGATAAAATGAAAGAACGAGTAATTATTAATGTACTCATCAAACATTACCTGCCTTATTACTGGCGTGTTTTATTATCACTCAATTTTGGGAAGGCTTAACTTGTAGGAGGCATTGAAAAGAAGGCTAAATGCAAGAATAGAATATGATATGTTTCTTCAAGATAATGTGAAAGAAATGTATGGTCCCTGTTATGCATCAGAGTTTGGTGTCCATTTCTTTTTTGAGTGTGTGCATTCTTTTTTTCTATGCCTGTGTTTCTATCTTCACACCTCAAAGTTCACATTCTTCTAATTTATAACTATTGTGTTCTGTTTTTTCCTTTCCAGCAATTTTGACTCCATTCCTATGTTCTCATTGCTTCTAAATTGATAATGACTGTTCAGACTAGGGACATAATTATTTATTGTTAAAAATCTTTTAATTTTGGTTATTTTTCTTTTGACCAGTACAAATTATTTAGTCTCTAATATAACCTTCAATACATGGCAAACCCCGGTTGCAATTTGTCAATAAGAAGCTGCATTTGAGGTGGAAGTCAGACTTATGCGCTGTATGATGAAGAAGATGTGTGTCGCTCTCATACATCATGCTAAAAGGTTTTTTAGGCCAGCAGACACTCAATGTTGCTGTCTAAGATTGATAATTATGATGCTGGGCCTGCCGAAGATAAGATATGAAAGAATATATTTGTAGCCTAGTGCGTCATGTTTGGAAGAATAAAGAATGAAGGGTCTCAACCCATATCTTCATTCCGATGGAGAAACATGTCAAAAATCATTTAGAAACATAAGGGCTAATGAACAGAAAGAAGAAAGACAAGGATTCAATTTTTTGTTGACCATATCAGCCGCAATTAGTTCACCGTTACCCTGCAATTCAGGCTGCCATCGTTGCTCTATAAAAATGCGACATGATGCCGCTTCTTTCGCAGCCATACATTCAATGCAATGTATACATGTTACACCAATCTATGAATGTTTGCCTTCTCACTTACCTTTTTGTATCATTGTTATTTTGAAAATATAGATTTGAATATTTTTGGCTTTGGCAGGATCAAGAATGATGATAAACTGATTAAAGAAGGTGCGGAGTCTCTTTAAGAAGCAGAGCTTTGTCAAGCTTGGAGAGATCGAGGATTGCTTGGATTGCATTCAGTGAAAGAAATGCGGCAACAGGTTAACAATAAATGTTTAAACATAATTTGTACAGTGCAACTCAATTATGGAGTCTCCAACATTGTGTTAATTTATTGGCTGGAAAATTCTCCAAGCTTGAGTTGAGTGAATAACAAAAATAATGTCTTAAAAACAAGGATTGTAGGTAAACAACGTTTTGTATTTCCTATTTTTATTATCTATGATATGATCAAATATTATTGGTTTATAATGCTATATATATAATAAATATTTGCTTTTCAATTTATAAGGCTCTGCATTTGAAATTATTTCTTAATGAAATGTATGAAATAATATTTGATTTTGAATTTATTACCACTATCAAATTGGGGAATTAGTTTGATGTTTGCATGTTTTGATTTTGAGAGTTTGATCTTGTTTGTTGTTTATTTTTAGGGAACATCTATGCTTTGAAAGTTGGTTTTACATAATGGAATGATGTGTCTTTTATCATTACTTGGACACTAACTTGCTACCTTGTGTACACATTGCTCTTAATCAATTTGTCAGAATGATTCTAACATCATTAGCATTATTTTATATTAATTCATTTTCCTTTGTCAAATCAAATTTACAGCATTAATTTGTCATTCTTTTTTGTTACAATTAACATTATTTTATATGCTCTTTTTATTAGGGCTTTGAGATTTAGTTGGATTCTGTTTTGAACACTTGATTTGAGTAACTATACTTTGCATGCTTTGACTAATTTGACAGTGTTTACGATGAGATTAGTGGTCTTGTTTTCATTTAGTCTTCTATTTGAGTTGTTTATTACCACTATTAAATTAGAGAATTAGTTTGATGTTTTCATGTTTTGATTTTGAGCATTTGATCTTGTTTGAATTTTAATTAGTTTGATGTTAATATTATAGTATTGATTATGCATGAAAAAGTGAAGTTGAATTTAATATATTTACTTGTATGTTTTTTCAGGCAACATATACTCTAAATTACCAAGATAGTTGTCGGTCTACTAATGGAACATCATTAGGGACTATCTAGATGATTTATGAACTAAGTTTGATGTTGTGGTTTTGCATATTCAGTCACTTTGTTAATATTTTAGTTTTTGAATATTTAAACTAATTTATTTATTGTTTTAATTAAATTTAATGTATGGCTGTTACTTTTGAATATATTATATGAATAAGGTTTATTTATAATTTTATATTTATGTATTTTAATTATATGAATGAGATTTATGAATATTTTTTATTTGAATTAAATTAATGAAAAATGAAAAAGCAAAAAACAAAAAAAAACTAAGTTTGCGACGGTTCGTAACCGTCGCAATACCTTCCTGAACCAAGCAATTAAAGACAGTTAGAGGCGGTTAGAACGGTCGCAAATATTTGCGGCAGTTGGAACGACGGTTTTTGCAACCGTCGCAAAACACTCTCGCAACGGTTTTTGCAACAATCGCAAAACACTCTCGCGACGCACGGATCTGCGACGGTTGGAAAACTGTTGCAAACATCCAATTGCGGCGGTTGTAACCGCCACAAATCCCCTTTTTAACTGCAGCAAAAGCATTTTTTTGTTGTAGTGGATGCAGAGAATCCATTATATTATGGTTGTACTAAATTCACAAGACTGTCGACTGTAACACCCTAAATTTGATAATAAACTATTTTATTAATTAAATATGATTTTAAATAATTAATTTAATGTTAAAATTATTTTAGAATATATGTTGATAAATTTTGTGAGTAAATTTTGTTATATGAATGCTTTCTATGATGTGTTGGTTTGATAGATATTATATTTAATGGGCAATATAAATAATAAATATTTTATTTTGTATATTTTTCTAAAAATAATAGTATTTTAGTGTAATATATGTTTTAAAGAAAAAGATTTTATGCGATTTTACGTGTATATACATGTACCCAATTAATGTAGTACTTTTATGGGCGCTTGACTTATGTTAAGTATACAGATAGTTATATTTTAATTATTTATAACTACTTTCTATTTTTAGTTATTTTTTTTATAAATAATTATCTTGATATAGAATTGATATTGTGTTTGATTTCGTTTATTTTTAAATACTTGTTATGGTATTGTGATTTTATATATATATCTATTATGATTTAGTAATTAATATAAAATATTGATGTTATATTTATTTATTTTATAATTTTGACTATTTTCTAATATGATGGTATTATTATAATGTGAGTACTTTGAGAAATAAGTATAATTGTAGAGATTATTTTGAATGTGAGAGTTTTGATTATAAGTAATATGTTTTTTTTATATTGATTATTTTAATTACTCTAGTTTATAAAATATTAGTAATGTTTGGAAAACTAAATGGTGTTTGGAGGAATATTAAAAGAAGAGATTAAATAATTATAAGTTTATTTTAACAAAATAAAAATAATAATAGTAAAATATAAATAAAGAGACCAATGGGTTTGACTCTATGAACCCTAATTGTTAATAAAATAAAACAAACAAAAGAAGGGAAGGAAGTTGGAAGGGCAGCCGTAGAACCAAAGAGTAAACACAACAACAACCTATCGTTTGACACTGGAAAGCCATAACTGTCCCAGAAAAGTTTCTCTGTTTTCGTCCAAATTTCAGTATTTTGTTTTACTCATTTATCTATTCAATTAAACATAATTTTTCAGATTTTTAACAACCCGAATTTCTCCCTAAAATACTCGATTTCCTCGTTTACAGAAATCCTTATTTTGCATCGTTCTCCTTCACCGTAAGTCCAATTTTAGTGAAACCAACACCAAAACGACCGTGTGAAAAGTGGCTATATTATCCACTGATTGGTTTTCTGATTTATGGTAATTTTCTTTGACCGAATTTCGAAATCAGTTTTTAGAGTATTTTCTCATAATTTATTTTTGACGTTTACCCATAAATTGTCGAGTTAGATCGATTGAAGGACAAAAAGTCAAAGAACAAATATTGTTTGCTCGTGGAATCTTATTCGTGTATGAAAGCTTCAAAATAAGGTAAGGGGTGAGAGAACGTTTGAATTCATGAGTATAATATATTGTGAGATGAATGGGAAAACCGTATTTCCCAACTATTCATCCGGGGCTTGCTACGTACGGCAGTAGCCCTTTGAGAGATAAATTGATTAATTTAAAATATAAGAATTGTGAGATTAAAATGTGAAATAGAAATTTTTATAAGGTGTTGATTGATTTAATTTTCGATACTTGTGTGGTAGTTGATATTTGTTATTATTGTGATGTTGGATGTTGAATGAAATTATGTGTATATGTTTGCTTAGATGAAATTAATGGATGTGATAATAAAATATGGATGCATGGCTTGATATATGCTTACGTGATGATAATGATGATTTTTGATTGATGATAGTGATGTTATAAAATTGTGATGAGTTTATACGATGATCGTGATTATTTATGATTAATGATATTATAAGAATGTGATGAAAATATTGAAGTACCTCATACTTGATGAGATAGTGATGATTCTTAAATATGGTGCTCTTAATGGAGTAGTCTAAGCTAACGGGGGGAGAAAGTAAATATTGTGAATTGTGAAGTGAAGATTATTTTGTCATCATATAGGTAGGGCCTGACAAGCCTAGTGATTATGGGGAAGTACAACTGAATGAGCCTGATCGTGGCGGTCTACTGTCGAGCCTTAAGGCAAGATTGTTAGACCTTGGAGGTATTCCGGTGGGGAATTCCTAGGTGACTTGGAGGTAGCACTCCAAATGTCGGGAGCTACCATGCAACACACGTATATGTGTCTCGGGTTTTGAGTTGAGGGGATCTATGAGGACATGGCCAATTTGAATTTTCCGTCCACCGGGATGGTGGCATAGTATCATGGCCTCCTAACCAAGTACTTCAGAGTTAGAATGGTACCACATTGTGAAGTAGAGTCTAAGCTCATGCATAGCATTGCATTTCCTTGTGATTGTTTTGTTGTGATTGATGTGTTTCAAAGGTAATATTAATTAGATGATTTGATGCATATTATAATGAGATGATTATTTTACTTGAGTGACTTTGATGTTATATTATGATACTATTTAATTAAATATTTTGATATAGCGTAAGGTGATTATGATACGATTCTATTATGACTGTTTGCATGTTCTTCTTACTCATATTATACTATTAACATGATTTCAAAACTCACCTCCTTCGTTGTTTGTGTTTGACTGGTTGGGCCCTGCGTTTGCGAAATCGCAGTTATTATAGGTTAATGAGTCTTGAAGTTCAAGTTTGGGAGGAACCCCGCTCTGATAGGTGATACCGGGAATAAGGGTTTTAATTTGTATTTTACTTATTTAATTTGAATCAAAATTTTTGTATGAAAACCTTAGAAGTACTAGGAAGTTTTTATAATTAAATCAAGTAATTATTTTTAAATCAAGTTCATTGAGATTAAATTGTTTTATTTGAGTAATAAAATTTGAATTGTTGCATGTGTACTTTGAGAAACGTGATATCCTAAATTAGTTACAAAAGTTTTATTTTCTTGAAAATATAATTTTATTTATCCGCTGCAAATTTTATAGGAATATGATATAAACTGTTATATATATTATTTTGGGATTTAGGGTGTCACATCGACGATATTAAAGTTGTACAACTTAAAAGCGAGTAATGGATGGTCTGGTAAAAGCTTCACATAATTATTAACACTCTTAAAAGATATGTTGCTTGATGATAACGAACTTCCCAGTCGAACCTACGAGGTTAAACGTATTTTGTGCTCTATTGGCATGAGTTACAAAAGGATTCATGTGTGTCCTAACGATTGCATTTTATTTCAAAACGAATATGAATTACTAAAGGCGTGTCCGAAATGCAATGTCTCTCGATATAAGAAGAAAGTATCTACTCTAGCAAAAGTCGTGTGGTATTTTCCTATAATACTAAGATTTAGGCGCATGTATCGTAGTGAAGAAGATTTAAAACACTTGACATGGCATGCAGATGAAAGAATTAGAGATGGAATGTTTCGACACGCTGCAAATTCCCCACAATGGGCAAAAATTGATCATGAGTATCCTGAATTCGGGATAGAGTCAAGAAATCTAAGACTTGCACTTTCTACTGATGGAATGAATCCACATCATCTTCAAAGCATCTCACACAGCACGTGGCCTGTGATTTTGTTGATTTATAACCTACCTCCATGGTTATGTATGAAGCGTAAATTTATGATGTTGTCTCGTTTAATTTCTGGACCCAAACAACTGGGGAATGATATCGACGTATACTTGACTCCTTTAATTGAAGATTTAAAAATTATGTGGGAGACAGGTGTGGAAGTTTATGATGTGTATAAGCAATAATGTTTCAATTTAAGGGCTATGTTGTTCGGCACAATTAATGATTTTCCAGCATATAGTATTTTATTAGGATATAGCATTAAAGGTTAGTGTGCATGTCCTATATGTGAAGAGAGTACAAATTGGATGCGATTGAAACATTGTAAGAAAAATTTGTTTCTTGGATATCGTAGATTTTTACCTTATAGTCATCAGTATCGTGGGTGGAGAAATGCATTCAATGGAAAATCAGAGGAAGGTAAAGCTCCTTTAGCACAGACTGGATATCAAATACTTGAAAAAATACAAGGTTTGACCAATAAATTATGTGGGAGACAGGTGTGGAAGTTTATGATGTGTATAAGAAATAATGTTTCAATTTAAGGGCTATGTTGTTCGGCACAATTAATGATTTTCCAGCATATGGTATTTTATTAGGATATAGCATTAAAGGTTAGTGTGCATGTTCTATATGTGAAGAGAGTACAAATTGGATGCGGTTGAAACATTGTAAGAAAAATTTGTTTCTTGGATATCGTAGATTTTTACCTTATAGTCATCAGTATCGTGGATGGAGAAATGCATTCAATGGAAAATCAGAGGAAGGTAAAGCTCCTTTAGCACCGACTGGATATCAAATACTTGAAAAAATACAAGGTTTGACCAATAAATTTGGCAAACCTTTTGCTAGAGAGCTGGTCAAAACTGGGTGGAAGAAAAAGTCAATTTTCTTTGAATTGCCATATTGAAAGTCATTGTATATAAGACATTTCCTCGATGTGATGCATATTGAAAAAAATGTATTTGATAGTGTTATTGGTACGTTACTCAATGTTCTAGTAAAGTCTAAAGATGGCATCAATGCAAGATTGGACTTGGTCGATATGGGAATAAGAAATGAATTGGATCCTGTAAAGAAAGGAAATCGCACATATCTCCCTCCAGCCACTCATACTTTATCTAGAAAGGAAAAAATTGTTTTATGTAAATTTCTACACGAAGTTAAAGTTCCAAAAGGATACTCTTCAAACATTAAAAATTTGGTATGTATGAAAGACCTCAAGTTAAAAGGTTTGAAGTCCCATGATTGTCATATTTTGATGGAGCATTTGCTACCAATAGGTATACGTTCCATTTTACCTAAAAAAGTTCGACGAGCCTTAACTAGATTATGTTTCTTTTTCAGGGAAATTTGTAGTAAAGTGATCGATCCTCAGAAATTACCGACATTGCAGAGAGAAATTGTTGTTACTTTGTGTGAGCTTGAAATGTATTTCCGACCCTCGTTTTTTGATATAATGGTTCACCTTACTATTCATCTGGTTAAGGAGACACAACTTTGTGGGCCAGCTTATATGAGATGGATATATCCGATAGAATGATATATAAAAATATTAAAAGGGTACGTAAAAAGTAGAAGTCGACCAGAAGGTTGTATTGCTGAACGGTACATTGTTGAAGAAGGTGCTGGATTTTGTACTGAATATCTGTCCAATGTTGAATCCATAGGGCTTCTCATGTCTCGTCATTCGGGAAGAATATTAGGAGAAGGGATAATTGGAAGGAGACTACTAACTATATCAAGGACATAATGGGAGCAGACACAATTATATGTTCTGCACAATGATGATGAGGTTCAACCGCATGCTACAATACACATGGATCAGTTATCTCGTTTGAACATGAATATGAATCAAAATTGGATAACTCAAGAGCACAATCGAAGTTTTATAACATGGTTAAAAAATCATATAAAGTCAAAGTTTGATATAGACCCCGGATCAATGATATAAACCCCGAATCAATTTCACAGAGATTGAAGTGGCTAGCAAATGGTCCGAGTTTACATGTCTTTTCTTACAGTGGTTATGTTATTAACGACTACACATTTTGCACCAAAGAACACGATGATCAGACCACTATGCAAAATAGCGGAGTCACTCTCGTAGCTGAAGCGATGCATGTCTCAAGTGCAAAAGACAAAAACCCAATATATGCAAATCTATCATATTTTGGGGTTATCGAGCGCATATGGGAGTTAGACTACACAATGTTTCGTGTTCCTGTATTTGGTTGCAAGTGGATCGATAATAATAATGGTGTTCGGATTGATGAGTCAGGGTTCTTGCTTATCAATTTTAATAGGGTTAGATACAAATACGAGCCTTTTATTTTAGCGTCGCAAGCTCATCAAGTGTTTTATGTCACTGATTCTGCTAATGATAAATGGTCTGTTGTCCTATCAACCAATAAAATAAGTGATGATAACAATAATGATGAAGAAGTTGGTAATGATCTTTTATTTGCAACATCACAACAACCACATGAAATTGATTCAACTAATGATGGTTTATATCTTAGAGATGATCATGATGAGGGAATTTGAATTAATCCATCGTTTCGTATTGTAAATGAACAAACAAATGTGAATCCCACCAGGAAAAGAAGAAGGGCATCTTAATGTACATGTTTAATTGTTTTATATGAGCCATGTAATCTGAACTGAGTTAATGTAAATTTAATTGTTTTAACATGTTTAATTGTTTTATATAAGGAGCCATGTATTTGACTTTCTGATTAATTTATTTTCTGCTTATATTTAGTTTAATTTGAGTGGTTTATACTAAGTTCATGTAATTTAATATAAACTAGTAATTTACGTGGACTGAACTGAATATAAATTAGTAATTTACATGAACAGAACTGAACTGGACTGAAAAAGAGCCTTATATATAAAAATAAAACAAGGAGATCTTTTACAGTGCTTTATCAAATAAGCGATGTAAAAGACCCTTTTAAAAATAAAATAAGGAGGCCTTTTAGAGCGCTTATTTGAAAAAGCGTTGTAAAGGGCTTTAAAAAAAACATTCATATAACATAAGAAAACAAAGAGGTCTTTTGTAACACCCTGAATTTCAAAGCGAGGGTGTATATTTTTTTTTTTGAAAGAAATTAAATAAAACAGAGCAAATACATAAGCAAAAACCTTTGGATACATATTTAAGTCCTTATAATTTACAAGCAGCGGAAAAGTTTTTTTTGATATATGAATCCAAATCATGTCATGGTGTCAATTTACATTCTTCCAATTTAAAATAAAGTAACCCGAAAGAAAGACATCTGTTTCCTGAATAACAACCTAATCTGATCATTCTATACACAACAAAAAACTATACGCCCTGAGTAATCTCCACGCGCCCCGTGAGATCCTCCTAACATAGCTCCAGTCAGGCACTCCCATCTACATCCCCATCAGCAGGGTACGACCCATTAGGATTGTCCTGACTCTCATCTGAGGGCAAAGCCCAGATTTCCACAATAGTTGTAAAGGGTCACCAACCGAAATTAACAATTAACACATACCATTTAAGCTTTTAAATGCACAAAATATCCTCTCAACTAAGCATGCACTTTAAAAGGATTTTCCATATGCTAAAAGTTCATATAATGCTTGCCAAATGTAAATGAAATCAAAAGAAAGTTCTCAATCCATCAAGTAATGCATAACTGACCAATACCTTGATAAATCAATTGAGAAATCAATTATCTAACTCAAAATAAGATTTTCTACTGAGCCAATCGATTTCGTGAAAGACAGAGCCCCTGTAATGAATCCAATCGATTGGGCAAATCGATTTCGTGAAAGACAGAGCCCCTGTGATGAATCCAATCGATTGGGAAAATCGATTTCGTGAAAGACAGAGCCCCTGTAATGAATCCAATTGATTGGGCAAATCGATTTCGTGAAAGACAGAGCCCCTATAATGAATCCAATCGATTCGCTAAATCGATTTCTTAAGTGGTTTTAAAAAAACACATTACCAATTCGATTGGGTAAATCGATTTCCCTATAAATTCTTCCAAAAATACATAAACTAACTCAATCATATTCAAACACAACTCCAAATCTTAACACTTAGCAGTTTCCACACAAACACTACGACAATTGGGTTTTCGAAATAGTTTTACCATCCATCACACTTACACATGATACAAAACATAACTCTTACTAAACTTGAATCAAACACACTTATAAACTTGAATCAAACACTCAAGTTCCAACACTCAATCATAACTCTTAGTAAACTTGAATCAAACACTCAAGTTCCAACACTCAATCATAAACTTGAATCAAACACACTTATATATAATTTCAAAACATAACACTTAGCAAAATCAACACAGTCATAAATTTTGAATCAACCACGACTCGTGTGCCAAGCACCCTAATGCAATGCGTATATGCCAAAATGCATGGACTCGGAATTCCAAACCAAAACCCTCCTCGAAGGGCCGTAAATCATAATTGTACCGCCTATCGCAGGCCAAAGTACCAATTACCAAGGTGCCACCTATCACGGGTTTGTACTATTTACTAAAAAGCGTAAACCATAAACGTACTACCTATCACGGGCCCGTATCATTTACCAAGGTGCCACCTATCACGGGTATGCACGGTTTACTAAAAAGAACATAAATTGTAAATGTACCGCCTATCACAGGCCAAAGTACTCTTTACCAAGGTGCCACCTATCACGGGTCTGCACAATTTACAAAAAATCATAAATCGTAAATGTACCGCCTATCACGGGCCAAAGTACTATTTACCAAGGTGCCACCTATCACGGGTCTGCACAATTTACAAAAAACGTAAATCATAAATGTACCGCCTATCACAGGCCAAAGTACTATTTATCAAGGTGCCACCTATCACGGGTCTGCACGATTTACAAAAAGCATGAAAATGCATGAGCGTATACTGACTCCATTCACAACAATCGTTAAGTAAATGCAGATATTAAAATATTCCCCATTTTTAATACTCATTTAACTTAAACGATTTTCACGCCAAACATTAAGCAAACAGACATATTAAGAGATTCCCCATTCTTAATATACTTTTGACTTAAACGATTTCCACAACAAAACATTCAGTAAACATGACATTAAGAGATTCCCCATTCTTAATACTCATTTACAGAAACGATTTTCAAAAACAAACATTAAGTAAACAAGACATTAAGAGATTCCCCATTCTTAATACTCATTTAACTTAACGATTTTCCAAAACAAACATTAAGTAACCAAGACATTAAGAGATTCCCCATTCCTAATTCCCAGTTAACTTAAACGGTTTTCAAAACAACATTAAGTAACCAAGACATTAAGAGATTCCCCATTCTTAATGCCCAGTTAACTTAAACGATTTTCAAAACAACATTAAGTAACCAAGACATTAAGAGATTCCCCATTCTTAATGCCCAGTTAACTTAAACTATTTTCAAAACAACATTAAGTAACCAAGACATTAAGAGATTCCCCATTCTTAATGCCCAGTTAACTTAAACGATTTTTCCCAAACACACATTAAGTAAACAAGACATTAAGAGATTCCCCATTCTTAATACTCATTTAACTTAATGGTTTTCAAATTCCACACAAAACGAACTCAAACATACTTTCACATTCAATCCATAATTCACACCAAATCATTTTTCCACACACACCACACAAAACACATCTCAAATTTCATCAGTATCAATTAAGAACACGTCAAAAACAACGAACACAAATCAACACAATCCATCACTCAAACACACAAGTTTCATTTACTCAAAATCATACATAAATGAGTTTAAATTCATTTTCCACGAAACATTCATCAATATAACCAAAACCTAACTCTAAGATTTTACCCATAAAGCCTTAGATACATTTTCCCAAATAAATACTCCAACCCTAACAAAATTCTTTTCCACACAACCACAGATAAGGCCCTAAATGCAAACTAAAAGTTTGGAAGGAGCCCTTACCTTCACTTTAGCTTTTTCGTTCGATTACGGTACCGTGAGTAAGTCCGGTAAAATCTCCGTTCGCAACGTTGCTTCCAAAGTTGGTCCACTAGCATCGTAGCATGGAGGTGAGCAACCTTCCCTTCTATCACTTCTTGAAAGGTGGCTTAGATCTAGATGAAACGGGAAGGTTTGTGTTTGAATCCCTAATACTGTTTTTCTTTGTTTTCGAATCCAAGGTGAAGAGTGAAGTTGAGAAATCCTTGTCCTATCACCCACTATCAATTTTCGAACTCAAAGGAAGCAAGAACAACGAAAATGGATGAAAATGGAGGAAGGGAGAAGAAGAAGATGTATTCACGAGGCAGAGGAGAAGATGAAGTTTTTTCCTTTCTTTGGTTTTTCCTTTCTTTTCTTTCTCTTTCTTTTCTTTCTAATCTCTTTCTTTTTCCCCCCCACACAAACATATATACATATATTTTAATATATATATATTATTTACTTTTAACAAATATCTTCAAATCTAGATATTTATTAAAATTACCATTTCACCCATAACGCATTAAATTCTTCGTAAAAGATTCACCGCAGTCAATTTAATTTATTTATCGACGAGTAATTCTAATCAGGCATCAAAATATCTTTTTGGTCATATAAACTCCAAAATATTAATAACTTTGGCTTAAAAGCCTCCGAGTTCAATACCAAAAATACACTAAAATACATAAGGTACACTTTAAAATTATGGGTCTTACATCTTTTACAACGCTTATTTGAAAAAGCGCTGTAGAAGAGCCTTTTTAAAAAAAAATGAGGCCTTTTAGAGCGCTTTTCCAACAAGCATTGTAAAAGACTTAAAAAAAAACATTCATATAACATAAGAAAACAAGGAGGTCTTATACAGTGCTTATTTGAAAAAGCGCTGTAAAAGAGCCTTTTAAAAATAAAATAAGGAGGCCTTTTAGAGCGCTTTTCCAACAAGCACTGTAAAAGGCTTTAAAAAAACATTCATATAACATAAGAAAACAAGGAGGTCTTTTACAGCGCTTATTTGAAAAAGCATTGTAAAAGAGTCTTTTTAAAAATAAAATAAGGAGGTCTTTTAGAGCACTTTTCCAACAAGCGTTGTAAAAGGCTTTAAAAAAACATTCGTATAACATAAGAAAACAAGGAGGTCTTTTACAACGCTTATTTGAAAAAGCACTGTAAAACAGCCTTTTAAAAATAAAATAAGGAGGCCTTTTAGAGCGCTTTTCCAATAAGCGTTGTAAAATGCTTTAAAAAAAACATTCATATAACATAAGAAAACAAGGAGGTCTTTTGCATCGCTTATTTGAAAAAGTGTTGTAAAAGAGCCTTTTTAAAAATAAAATAAGGAGGCCTTTTAGAGCATTTTTCCAACAAGCGCTGTAAAAGGCTTAGGCCTTTTAGAGCACTTTTCCAACAAGCGTTGTAAAAGGTTTAAAAAAAAGCGTTGTAAAAGGGTTTTATATATAACAATTAACCACTTCAGTTTCCTCTTCATTACGTAAACTTCACTATCATCTCAACCTTCATCGTTCTTCTATTCATTTGCGAACCCTATCATCTCTTCCATTATGAACCTTATTCCCACGATCATCTCCCTAATTTCAAACCTTATTTCCATTCAAAATCATCTCTCCCATTACACACAATATCTTTTCATTGAAATTTGCAACCCTCATTACGTATTTCTTCGAACCATATTTCTGCGAATTGTATTTCTACGAACCCTTTTTTCTGTGCATTACGTATTTCTTCGAACCCTCATTATTCAGGTATTGATGTTATTAATTTTTTATTATCACTAAAATGCATGTTGTGCTTGTCAAAGTTATACTGATACTGGTATGTACTTAGAATATTGCATGTTGAGCTTGTTGAAGTTATACTAAACTACATGTTGAACTTGTTGTAGATAAATGGATACCACCAAATATTTAGAATCTCAAAATGAAGAAGCTGTCAACACTAAGACTTACGAAAATGAAGTCAAACATGGTGCAACTATAATGCAAAAGGTCATAAAAGCAAGGAGCAATGGCATTAAAAATGAGGTATACTATACTCTATTTGCTGTTTATTTTTTATCGTTTTTTAAAAGCATGTACTTACTATATGAGTTTATTAGGTTGGGTGGAGCTGTTGTTCGTCAAAATACCCCCATTACAATTGATGATTGGAGAGATAAGGCGTTGAAGGATGCCAAAGATATATTGTGGAATGACATACAAGTAACTTTTTTGATCCATTCTTTTGTCATTTATAATTTTTTCCATTGAAATACTTTACTCAAACTATATCTTTATTTCACTTGCATACTGCTTTTGTTCTTGATAAGGGGAGAAAAAGTTACATCTTGAGAGTTGCTGGGAAAATACACCGGGGTTTTGGATCTCACCTCTCTAATTTCTACCTAAAAGATATAGAAGGAAATACGAATGCTGAAGCTCCAAGAATATATAAATATGGTATATCAAATGATGAATGGAGTGCATTTGTATCAAAATGTTCGGACCTGACGTTTGTGGTAAGTGATTAATTTATTAGCATTTGTGTTTTACTATTCATATTCATAGCGTATTTTAAATTTTTACACGATTGTTATTTTTTTTTATATAGAATATAAGTAAGGCAAATCGCGAGAGGGCCAGAAATCTGACGCACCCATACAAAAAATCACGTATGGGATATGCACGTCTAGAGCTAAAACTTGTAAGTAATTAAACATCACTTTTATGTAATGAAGTAATTTGTATTATAAACTATGGTTTCTAACTAATATTTTGTTTATGATCTTAATGAATAGCGACAAGACACCCAATCCGATCAACCGTTGGGTCGTCATATATTGTGGAAGGAAGCTCGTGTAAATAAGGACAGAGTTGTTGACAACGAAGATATTCAAAAAGTAATAGAACTTTGATTAAGTATATTATCACTTTAATATTTTTTAATATTGTATTTTATCACTTTAATATTTTTTAATATTGTATTTTAAAAATGATATTGAACTTATCTTTTTAATCCTACATGTATTTTAGGAGAATATCGAATAAAGTTCGGAAAATCAAGAGGGCAACAAAGCTAGTTGCAGTGACATTTTGGGTAAAGTGTTTAATGTTCTTAAGTATTCCGGTCACGTGAGGGGGAAAGGATTTGGCGTAACTCCTAAAAGCTATTTTTTACAAGAGAACCACCAAAATCCATCCAATGAGGAAGTATTAGAGAAGCTCAAACTCCTATCATAGCAAGTGGCACTCTTGGTGAAGACGAATAAAGACAAGCAACTCCCGGATCAACTCCAATGTGAAATACAAATGGAGAGTGAAAACGCGAGTTGCAACATCAGTCTCAAAAGTCTTCCCGAGGTAATTAATTACTTACTTATGTAATTACTTATGTATTAAATATACTTATATATTAACCATACTTATGATTTAACCATTGATTTAAGGTGTCACTCCATGCGTGTTGTACTTATCCTCCCCTACTCATCGGAAGGTCGGAAAGGGAAAATTGTACAATACTTCAGGAGAAGTATTGCACAACACACCGATCCCTGCAGGCCAAGTCAAAGTATCACCAATTATTGCTTTGGAACCAACTGCACCCTTGCCGATACCGGACAACGATGGAGATATGAATTTTTTGGGCGAAGCAATTGGTAGTTACGTGGCATGGCCCACACATCTTGTTGCCCTCGATAAGGTATATTTAATTAATTGAAATGTATGTTTAATTGATATGTATATTTAATTGCTGATTTTTTCCACTCCTAACTTTAATTTCACATTTATATTTAGATTCTCAAAAAGCCTAAAAGGAATGATAAAAAGATTCCCATAAACGAATCAATTACATCGCCCAAAAAGGTTTGTCACATTTATTCCCTAAGGTTTGTCATTTATTCAGATTCAATAAACTAACATTTAACCTCATTTTTTCAGATTCAATCAATGTGTAAACTCGATCCAGTTAATGTAAAGAATTACATTGTAGATAAGTTATTAGGAAATATAGAGAAGGATAAATTGTTCTTTGCACCATATAATTCAAGGTACGTAATTATATATTATTTATTTATATCTTTTTTAATTTATGAGATCTTAATTTATTAGTTGTGTAAACAAAATTGCCAACCAAATTTTTGTTGTTGTAGGGCACATTGGGGGCTATTTGCAATCAATGCGAACTCTGAAGTTATATATTATTTGGATCCCTTGCATGGCAATTACAACAATCACTCCGATATCAAGACTGTTCGACACGTAAGCAACTCATTTATTTCTTATATATATATATATATATATATATATATATATATATATGGTGTTTGTTAATGCTATAATAATCAAATTTATTTATTCAATAGTGCTTTACAATTTTTTCGAGCTAAAAAAGGTGCTATAGTGTCGAAGCAAAAGTCTAATAACATCACATGGATTCCAATAAAGGTTTGAAATATATGCCTTTACAATCAATGCACAAATATAGTGCCCTCGTCAAACTAACAACATCGATTGTGGGTACTATGTATTGCGATTCATGAAGGAGATTGTTGACAGAAATCAAACTATTATCCCAAAAACAGTACGATATTTTCATTTTATGATTTTCATATATAAATTATCTATATATTTGATTCTAACTTAATATGTTCAATTTTTATATTGCACAATACTTTGACAATTCCAGTCCAACATACTCTGAGGAAGATCTAATGGAATTAAAGGAACACTGGAGTCAATATGTGCTTGAAATGAAGATTATCTGATTTGTTGGGAAATAGCATGTTGCAAGGGATCTGAATATATGGTAGCTAGTTATATTCTGTTAGTTATATGTATATGAATAGGGCACAATATATGAACATGTATATGAATATGTCCTTACAATATCCGAATATGTATATGTCGTTAATTTAAGTTATATATATATATATATATATATGTATCTGAATGTTCTGTTGTAAATTAATATATAAAGTTAAGTTATATAGTTATATTTTTGTGTACTGATTGTGTGAACTTTTTCTGAATATGTATTTGAATATGTTATGTTGCTGTATGAAATAATTGTGAACTAATTCTGGATAAAAATAATTTTGGAAAAAAAATTAAAAGACAGCGCTTTCTAAAAAAATGCCATAAAAAACCAAAACATACATAATTTACACGAAAACTTATGTCATAGCCTAAACTACCTCTTTGAAACTAATATTCCCACTGTTAATAATCCTATCATAATTATAAGGTTTTCCTGAAAGTGTAAGGTGATATGATAAGAGCGTGTATACCAACAAATTTTTAACCACTCACTATTAATGAATTCCTTCTCGTATCCAAAAACAGACATATGTGTTTCTTGGAATATTAAGATTTTCATGTATGGCAAATATATTTTTCCAATAATGATTACCTTGTACTTCACAAAAATAAAGAGGCTACAAATCGTTTGGCTCTAACAACACTTGAAAGTTAGCAAATGAAAAATGAACAAGTAAATAATAGCGTAACAAATTTTAGGAACACAAGGCAGACTAGCAACTTGTTAATTAACAATTCAACCTGCAAAATCGAGCACCAATAACAATTAAATAAAAACCAAACATCACAACTAAATTATCAATGATAAAGACACCTTGTCTATGATCATAATATATAAAATACCTTACTTATGATAAGGACCCATTGTCCGTAGGGCCTATGTTTATGCATATGGTCAGATTATATAGAACAACTGCAAGCAGCAAAATAAATTCACTAAGTTGGGCATCTCAAATTCAAATGCCCTAGTGTTCTTCCACTTTTCCTAAACTCCAATTCGTATGTTGTAAATTGTCATATTACTTTTATTACCAACCAAATGAACATGAGCATAAACAAAATCAATGGGTTCACTCAATAAAAAGGAAAAATACTGAGAAAAAAAAAGAACTCAACTTCAACACAAAAATACACATGCACAAGTTAGCAAACAATTTCTCAAAAAGAGTCACAACTCCGAAAGTAAGAAACATATTAAATAGCAAAAAGAAAAAACAGCCAAGCTTCTAAGTTACTTGCAAATGCACGAGAGATTAAATCAAAAACACAAATAGAGGTGGCATAATGCTTGGAAACAGGATTTTTTTTCAATTTTATTTCCAAGCAATTATCTTAACAATAACTTTGACTATTAAAAATTATCTCGGTATTTACATCAGATTGAGAAATTTTATGTACCTAAAATCAAAGTTTAAGAGTAGCTAGGATACAAGAAATCATTGGTTTCGGGAAACTTATAAAATAAATGAGTTTTTTAAGTTAATAAATATGAAACATTGTCTTTCAGCAGTCCAATGATTAGACTAAAATTTAAAGTTAACTACATTACCCAACTCCTTAATTGTAACAAAAACTATATGTTCAGATTGTGGTGCTTATGATGGTAGCATAAAATGAAAGAGAAGAAAAAAACAAGATGAATCATTATTTACTTGCAAACAAATTTACCCTTTCTAACTACTTCACTTCCTTTACTTTTTTCTAATTGTTCTTATATCCTAACAGACTAAATTTGATTTCAACCCCAACCCCCAAATTGAAGAGGGAAAATAGGGGTACTGTAAGCAATCTATACAATGGAATCTAGTGTCATTTCATTAATTTCATCTCCATCCATCAATCCATACTTAGCACGAGTTCACACTTCACCCCTATAGTATATTATCCCTTAAACTAAAATAAAAATATGAGTCCATTAATTACTCAATATGAATATAAATGTTATACAACCAATTCAACATCACCTAGATTTAGCTAAGGTAGAGTTAAAGATCATAGCTTCCATCCTAAATGTATCAATAATGCAATCATTTGGACTACATTACCAAAAATTCCTTTTATTATGAAATAGTTCTTGTAAATGTAAATGACAAAAAATATAGTCAGCACATGAAGTACATAGCAGTAGGATTCGGCAAAAAAAAAGTTGAAATATTCATCGAGCAGCAACAAATACATATTATATAAATGAAACTAAGGCTTTTATATTTAATTATTATCAATCTATGCATAAGAGAATATATAAAGTGCACATTAGTTTTATCAAAAGAAAATTATTATATTAAGAATTTTTCAAGACTTCGAAGTAGGGTACCTCCCGATGAGAAAGATCAGCCTTCCAAGTGGCTTCACGCTCAGCAACCTCGCGCTCACGTTCTTGGATGTAACTTTGCATCTTTCTGTCTTTCATGATTCTATCTTGAATATCAGCATCCAATGCTTCTTTCAACTCCTCAACGAAAAATATTTAAGTCGTAACACAACGACAAAAGTTAACAATATTTACAAGCAACAGAATAGTTTTTAAAATACAAATCCAAAGTAATTACACATCAAAATAAAAGTCTAGCTAAGGCTATGAGGCGTATCAGACATAGCTCATACTCTTGGGGTATTCTCGGTAGACACCTGTACAGAAGTCCTGCCCCAAGAATTTTAACTCCTCCACATCACATCAAAAAGTAATACATGGACTCATCAAAATAAAATGTCAAGGTGACAATATTGGTATAGGTACAATATTCCAAATTAAAATAAATACAACCAAAAAGAAAGACATCTAGTCCCTATACGTCCACCTAATCTAATCATACTACAAAAATTGTACAACTTGAGTGATCTCCACGCGCCCCAGAAGATCCTCTTGACACAGATCCAATCAGGTGTGTCTAATTACCTTCCCATCTACAGGGTACTAACTGGTAGGATAGTCCTAGTTCTCATCTGAGGGAAAAGCCCAGATTTCCACAATAGTTGTAAAGGGTCACCAACCGAAATTAACAATTAACACATAGCATTTAAATTTCAAATGCATAAAATGGCCTTTCAACCTAGCATGCACCTTGAAAGGGTTTCCATATGCCAGAAATGCATAAATAAAGTTGAAAAATGAAGTTTTTCACAAAACTGCACTATTGTATTCAAATACAGCATCTATGTATTCGAATACAAGGTTGTTTCACAAGTCAGTAGCAGAAAGAGCATGTATATATTTGAATACAACCTTTTGTATTCGACTACACATAAGTCAGTAGCTAAAATAGGATGTATGTATTCGAATACAATCTTCTGTATTCGAAAACATATCAAAAAACTACAAAAAAAAAAAAACAAAATTCATCTTTTAAAAGGGTTTCGAAATCAATTAACACTAACACACAAATTCAAACATTCACACTTAGAAATTATAGCACAATCACAATGACAACTTGAGTTTCGAAAAGTTTTTGCAGTCAATCACACTTACACACAAATCCAAAACATTCACACTTAGCAATTATGGCACAATGACAACAACCACTTGAGTTCAAACACTCAATCATAATCTTTAATCAAACATGACTTGTGTGACAAGCACCCTAATGCAATGCGTATATGCCAAAATGCATGGACTCAAAATTCCAATCAAAACCCTCCTCGAAGGGCCGTAAATTATAATTGTACCACTTATCACAGGCCGAAGTAATAAATTACCGAGGTGCCACCTATCACGGGTCAACACACGATTTACTAAAAACATAAATTGTAAATGTACCGCTATCACAGGCCGAAGTACTATTTACCGAGGTGCCACCTATCATGGGTCAGCACTAATTAACAAAAATGTACTGTTTATCAAAGACCTTACACGACGCGACAATCCCCGCAAGGATAAGATGAACCAACAAATCTCATGGAACTATCACCATGGCCCATCCGATCGCCATGTACAATGAAATGCATTAGCATACTCTGACTCTATCAACAAAAATTATTAAGTAAATGCAGATATTAAAAGATTCCCTATTTTTAATATTCATTTAACTCTAACAATTTTGACGACAATCATTAAGTTAATTCAGATATTAAAAGATTCCCTATTTTTAATAATCATTTAACTCTAACGATTTTCAAATTCCACACAAAGCATACTCAAACATTTATTTTCCACCACACTCATCAAATTTAATCAACAATTTACATAAAATTTTATCAATTCAAAAACCACAAAATCCACACCAAGTTCAATCATCAATCACCACAAGTTTCCACATAACTCAAACATAACACATGCGTAACTAATTTTCACAAACCACAACTCAAAGACATCAAACTTGTTTTCCACAACAACACACATAGATGAATAAAATTCCTTTTCCATGAAAAAACTCATCAATTTCACCAAAAACCCAACTCGAAACTTTCATCCATAAAAGCATTAAATTCATTTTCCCCAAATCTATACTACAAACCCAACAAATTTATTTTCCACACAACCATAAATAAGTCCCTAAATGCAAACTAAAAGTTTGGAAGGAGTTCTTACCTTAAAATCTTCGCTCGTGACGTCGCTTCAAACTTAGTTCTCTAGCACCGTAGCATGGAGGAGAGCAACTAATTAATCTTCAACAAAAGATTCATCATGGAATCATCATGGAGGTGAACAAAATTGCCCGGTATTAAATTCTTCATAACATAAATAAATTATTCTTCGACAAAAGATTCACCCTAATTAATCTAATTTATTTATCGACGAATAATTTTAATCGGGCATCAAAAGATATTTTTGGGCATTAAACTCACAAAATATCAATAACTTGGCTAAAAAGCCTCAGTGTTCAATACCAAAAAGACATAAATTATAATTTAAAACTATGGGTCTTACATCCAACGTGTAGGTCTCGTAGCTTACTAGATTGCTTAGCCTCCGAGTCTAGCCAAATTGCACAACATATTCCAAGTGTCACGACTGAGGAAGTACATGGTTGATCCTTCCCATACTATCATGCCAAATGATATACAATTGAAGGATAACATTTCCTTTGTAATTCCACCACTAAGAATTGGAGATAGGACTACTAAGCACCTACGAGGTAAGGAAATCACCTTGGTCAAGGTGAATTGGAATCCAAGTACTAGAGATGCAACTTGGGAATTAGAGAAAAATATGTGAGAACTTTACCCTATCCTTTTCATGTCTAACTAGTTTCAAGGAGAAAACTATTTTTAAGGGGGTGAGTATTGTAACATCCTCTAAATTTATTGTTTAAAATAATTAGAACCTATTAATATTATTCAATATTAAATTATTTGTGATAATTATTTGCCTTGTTTGATTTAGTGTAGTCCATTAAGTTATTAGTAAGAATTATTTACTCAATAGGAAGTTTAAAATATATATATATATATATATATATATTTTTAAGTAGATATATATTTTATGTAGATTTGTTTTTCTAATGCAAGAAGAATTTGGGCTTTGTGTTTGTGTCTTTGTTTTTATGATCAAGGTTAACAACAAAAAAGTGACATTTTATCCCTCTTATTCTTCATTTAGGCCCAACACTATCTCACCAACGATTTCCACCTTAAATTTTCTCTAAGTCCACAATTTCTATATACTCAATAATAATGAACAGAAAGGAATACCAAAACCCTAGCAACCATCACCTTCACACCTTATCTTCTTCGTGTATCCAAAGCTTGGAACTTTTTTTTTCCTTTTGAACATCTTTGTGGGGCTTAGATCCGTGTACTAGGAAGAAAACTAACCAAGGTAAGGGCTTTTCCCCACATAAATTATTGTTAAATCGTTGAGCGGATGAGATGAAATAAATAATTGTGATGACTTATCTTTTAAAAGGAATTAATGTAGACTAATGGATTAAAACAATAAAACCTTAGCTTTTTTTGTTGAATTTGATTTGTAATATATGACTTCTATGAAGTAAACTATTGAATTTTAAACTATGTTTGATAAAGTGGTAGTTTTATGATAAATATCAAATAAAGTTTGAATTTGTACCTTATATGTAATTAAGTTTTAATTTTTATGATGTATATGAGTTGGAGTTTGAGCTTTCATGTTATATATGTTAAAGTTTTAATTTTTATGCTGTATATGACATCACATTTCGATTTTTATGTGTATATGGTGAAAGTTATAATTTTTATGATTATTCATCTATGGATATGTGATACTCATGATAAGGATGTGTAATATATGATCTTAACGAAATGTGAATAATGTGATGATTTTAAATTGTGATTTTGAATGCATGTGACATGATTCTTAGTGGGCTTTGTGGAAATATATCTTTTTGATAATGTATCATCATGTCATGGCATATGCATCTTTGTGAGAGTTGCCTTAGTGGTAAGTATGTTTCCCCATTGGTATGGGTGATCTTTCTTTCTAGAAGTTGTCTTAGTGACAGGTTTATATCTAGGTCATGTAGTTTTTCTGAGCATGCATTAAGCATATGTTTTGATATTCAATTTTCCGGTTTGCGCATTTTTTTCTTTTAAATTGAAAGTTTTTACGTTTATATATTTTGTGTTATTCTTCTATATGTTTAACTTTAGTTTGATGTGGATGATGGGAAAAAAAAACTAACTCTTACAACAACATTTTAGGTACTAATGAGTTCGAGGAGATTCAAGAGTAGTTAACGAGTATTGATGTACGGGGAACGTGTGGTAAAAATGAATTGTTTCACGACAATTTTATCATAATAGAATTGTCGCAGTGTTTCTATGTTTATTTTTAATCTTTTGTCACCAACTTTTAAAATGCACTAGAATTCTATAAATACAGAAGTGGGTTTTCTTTAGTTAGGAATATTAGCTTTTACTTTATTTTAGCATATGAATAACCATTTTCTTAATGATATCAAATAATGTGGTTGTTACTAATTATTTAAATAAATAAATGTTAAGTATTCTTACAAAAAAAAAAAATTGTCGTAAATTTTTCTAAGAGATCAATATTTTTAAGCAATTCCTTGGATTAAAAATATGAAGCGTTACATTATGGTATTAGAGCAATAACTTTTGCACTTAGTTTTTCTAATTATTGAATTTTTACCGATTTTTTAAACTCCCGTTATATGTCATTAATTATGTTAATTGTCTGATTTTCTAATTATTTGATTTTATTAAGTACATAAATTGGTATTATGCATCATTAATTGTATAACCT
>JBBPBT010001258.1:2296203-2319847 GCA_037974875.1 Cicer bijugum | reverse complement strand
ATGAATTTATTACTCGTGATTTGAATTTTTATTAAATAATTGTTTGTTTGTTACAAATTTAATACTTGTGATTTAATAATGCTATGAATTTAATATTGTGACGTTACGAATTTACTAATCATGATTTGATTTTTTATTGTTTGAATGTTATTAATTTAATACTTGTGATTTATTAACGTTATGAATTTAGTACTCGTGATTTGAACTTTTTTAAATAAGTGTGTGTATGTTTTGAATTTAATACCTATGATTTAATAATGTTATGAATTTATTATTACAATGTTATGAAGTTACTACTCGTGATTTGAATTTTTAATGATTTACTACTCTTGATTTAATTTGGAGTTATATAACAATTGATTTTACATTTATTACATTATCAATTAATTGTCACTAATTGAATTTCTTTTTTTATTGTAGAATTATAAAATGATTAGTTTTATTTTGTTAAAATGTGGAATTATTGTGTATTTATTTAGATGACTTGATTTGTAAACATACAATAATTAATTGGTCACCAGTTTAATAATATTATTAATTAGACCAATTGAATTATAATGATTAGGAATATTTCTTAATTACTTAATTTTTGTGTTATAATTTAAATTTTTGTAATAAAGACAATGCTTTAAATCTCTAACCTATATAAATTTTTAGAATCCCCTATAATATAAGGGAAGGGTAACACCGTAATAAAGTTGTATTAGTGAGTTTCTAGCTAAGGAAATATTTGGTTATTAAGTGGTATGTTGACCCACTTCTCTTTCCTGGGAACCCCTCTAGTACATGAATTACCGTGTGACCTGAACCTATTGTCCCCATAATAGAAAGGAAAAGTAATATCATAAAAAGATGTATTAGCAAGACTATGGCTAAGGAAAGACTTGGATATTAAATGGTCGTTGAACCACCTCTCTTTCCTGGAAACCCCTCTAGTGCATGACTTAGTGTGTGACTTGAACCTAATATATAGTCATGAATAAAATATTTCCTTATGACGCTAAAGTTACAATTAGATCATAGTGTCATCTGAATTAGATAATTTGTAGGAAGTATGGCTCGTCACGTAACCCGATAAATCCCCGGAGGAGGAAGGGACGTGACTGAAGCAATCAAAGCCATGACAGCAATGGCCCAACAAGCCGTAGGTCAGGCACAACAGCCTGTAGTCCAGGCTAAATGCGTAGAGGGACCAAAGGGAGGAAACAGTGGATGCAACGATAGGACTGATTGAATTTTGTCGATAAGATCTTCCAAATTTAAAGGGGAGCATGACCATGACAAGGTTGACATGAGGTTGTAGGAGATTGAGAAGATATTTGACATCCTCCATTGCCCCGATGAAACGAAAGTGGAGTCTGCCTCTAACTTACTGATTGGTGAAACTGAGTACTAGTGGAGGGGGCGAGAAAAATGTTGGAAGGAAACTAGGAAGAGGTGACTTGGGAAGTTTTCAAGAGAAAGTTCTTGGACAAATAATTTTCAAAAAAGATCCAAGGCTAAGAAATAAACCCAATTACTGAAACTATATCATGGAAGTCTCACGGTGTCCGAGTATGCGGCGAAGTTTGAGTCCCTAGAAAAACATTTCCACGACTTCCATAACCAAATGGATGAAGAGTTCATGTGTGAGAGCTTTGAAAGTAGGATCAGGTATGATATTAAGGGGTTTGTGGGACCCTTAGAGATACGTCAATATCTGGTGCTGGTGGAGAAATGCAAAAAGGTGGAGATCATGAAATGAGACCGCATGAACAGAGGTGTTATTGGTGGACTGTCGAGACCTCAGGTAGAAATCGACCACAACTTTATCATTTAATTATGGGGTTATGTCTCTAAATATTACCTTTGAAAAGGGAAATGGTGACCAACAAAATAGAGGTAGATAGTTTCAACAAAAAAAGCCTTATGCCTCGGCCACAAGAGATTGCAAGAGATCGATAGGCCCCCAAAACGTGGGAGATCGGAGGCCTAAGAATCTAGCATAGAACCCAATGTGTATTGTTCAATGCTATCATTGTGGACATGAGGGACATAGGATAACTAAGTGTCCTGGAAGAACCAGGATATGTTATGCCTGTCATAAACCAGGCCATCTTGCAAAAGACTGTCGACAGAAGGACATTGCCGGCAATAAGGATGTTATCAACAACAAGGATGTTACACACCCTACTTCTTGAGGACATGTTTATCATATTAGTGGAAAAGAAGCACCATTTTCGTCAAAACTTATTCATGGTTAGTGTTTAATTGCTGAAAGATACATGACTCTAGAGCGACACACTTGTTCATTTCATTAGATTTGGTGGATTCACTCGAACTAGATGTCACTACCTTACCATTTGATTTACTAGTTACCCTGTTTAAAATGAATTTTAAGATCAAATTAATTTGTATTCCTCGAAAACATCTTGGAGTAATTTTGGGAATGGATTGCTTGTCTAACAACTACATCATGTTAGATTGCTCCCGACAGAATGTGATATTTTTGGATCCCGATATATTTAAGTTCCTTTCGGCCAACAGACTGAAGTTTTCTCAGAAGGGAGGAGTTCAAAAATATATGATTCTCAACTCCATCAATATGACTCTAGAGGTTGTTTTCAATGAGATCTCAATGGTGAAGGATTTCTATAAGGTTTTCCCACCAAACATACCAAGACTACCCCTAGTCCGCGACGTCGAAGTTCCTATGATATTATTCCAAGGACTGGACCCATCTTTATCGCTCCTTACAGAATGGCCCCCTTAGAGCTATCATAACTAAAGACCCAATTGGAAGACATTTTGTATAAGAAATTCATTCGGCCTATTATATCACCATAAGGAGCCCCAGTATTATACGTCAAGAAGAAGGATGGAAAGTCGAGACTATGCGTTGATTACTGATAGCTCAACAAGGTCACAATAAAAAAAAGATACCCAAGATGTGTTTTCTAAGATGGATCTAAAGTAGGGTATCATCAAATTCGAGTGAAAGAAGATGATTTATCCAAGACGACCTTTAGAACGTGTTATGGGCACTATGAGTATATCGTGATGCTCTTTAGGAGTGACCAAGGTGCCAACTATTGTCATGGATTATATGAATTGTATCTTCCGTCCATTCTTTGACAAGTTTATGGTGATCTTTATTGATGACATATTGATCTACTTCAAGAGCCGAGAAGAATATGAGGAACATTGGGGTCAAGCTCTACAAGTACTGAAGGAGCAAATATGCCAATCTAGGAAAATGTGAATTTTGGTTGGAAAAAGTGAAGTTCTTAGGGCATATAATTTCTAAGGAAATGATTGTTATCGACCCATCCATGATAGAAGTTGTGATGACATGGAACTAACTACAGACAATCACAAATATTAGATGTTTTTTTGGGTTTGGTTGGGTACTATAGGAGATTTATTTAGGGATTTGCCAAGATTGCTGCTCCATTGACACACCTTACGAAGAAAAACCATATTAATGCTTGGATTGAGGAGTGTGAGAAAACTTTCCAACTGATGAAGGATAAGCTAATTATGTCCCCAATGTTAGTTTTGACCCAACCAGAAGAGTCGTACAAAGTTTATTGTGATGCTTCTTAATAGGGTTTAGGTTCTGTGTTGATGTAGATTAAATGAGTAGTGGCCTACGCCTCAAGGATTGAAGGTGCATGAAAAGAATTATCCCACTCATGATTTGGAGTTAGCTGCAATTGTCCAATAAAAAGGAACTCAACATTAGGCATGGGAGATGAATGGAGTTCATTAAAGGTTATGAGTTCACGTTGCACTACCATTTAATGAAGGCCAATGTGTTGGCTGATAGCCTAAGCAGGAAGCGAGTTCATCTCTCGTTTGTAACAATGAAGGGCTTGGAGTTGTTAGAGAAGTTTCGTGACTTGGATCTTAATTTGGATTCCCCAATGGGAAAAGTGCAATGTTGAATGATCATTATAGATCGTGAAATGATGAATGAGATCAAAGTTCTCCAAGTTAATGACATGTTGACTTAAGAGAAAAGGAAGTTGATCGAGGTCGGCAAGGCCCCTGATTTTGAGGTGGGCCCAAATCATATTTTGAGATGTAATAGACGTGTTTGTATACCCGAAAATAAAGAATTGAGGAAGACTATCATGGATGAGGGCCATAAAAGCAAGTTGAGTATTCACCTTGGTACCACTAAAATGTATAAAGACCTTAAGCAAAAGTTTTGGTGGCTGGAAATTAAGAAATAGGTAGTAGAATATGTGGCTTCGTGTTGGACTAGTCAGATAGCCAAGGTAGAGCATTAGAAACCAGGGGACTGCAAAGGTCATTAGATATACCAGTATGGAAATAGGATAGTATATCTTTGAACTTTGTGGTAGCATTGCCTAAGACTTAACAACATTGCCAATTTCATACATGTGAGGACTGCTTATGATGTGACTAAGCTTGTAGAGATTTGCATTGTCGAGATTGTTAGACTACATTGGGTACCCTCCAGGATTGTGTCAGATAGAGATCTGAAGTTCATTTCTCATTTGTCGAGAACATGACATGAGGCGATGGGTACTAAGTTGAGATTGAGTTCGGCCTATCACCCTCAAACTGATGGACAAACAAAAAGGACTATTTATCCCTTGGAGGATTTACCAAGAACGTGTGTTGGATGAGCGAGGTATTTGGGATAATATGTTGCCTCTGGTTGAGTTCACATATAACAACAGCTATCATGCGAGCATTGGGAAAGCACTATATGAGTCTATGTATGGGAATAAGTGAAAAACAACCTTATGTTGGTATAAGGATGGTGATAACCTAATTGTGGGGACATAATTGGTACAACATACCACATATAAAGTTTTTATGATCCAAGAAAGGATGAAGAAAACACAAAGCAGACAAAAGAGTTATGCCGACCAATAGAGGAAACCGCTGGAGTTTCAAGAGGGTGAATATCTATTATTGAGAGTGACGCCTACTCCTAGAGTTGATAGGGCAATGAAGTCTAAGAAGTTCACTCCTAAATTCATTGGCCAATTTTAAATCCTCCAACGTGTAGGTCTCGTAGCTTACCAGATTGCCTTGCCACCGAGTTTGGCCAAACTACATAACGTTTTCCATGTGTCACAACTGAGGAAGTACATGGCTAATCCTTCCCATATTATCCTACCAAACGAGATCCAGTTGGAGGAAAACATTTCCTTTGTAATTCCAACACTAAGCATTGGAGATAGGACTACTAAGCACCTATGAGGTAAGGAGATCGCCTTGGTCAAGGTGATTTGGGATCAAACGACTAGAGATGGAACTTGGGAATTAATGGAAAAGATGAGAGAATTCTACACTAACCTTGTCATGTCTAACTAGTTTCTAGGACAAAACTATTTTTAAGGCTGTGAGTATTGTAACATCCTCTAAATTTACTATTTAAAATAATAAGAACCTATCAATATTATTCACTATTAAATTATGCGTGATAATTATTTGTCTTGTTCAATTTTCTATAGTTCATAAAGTTATCAGTAAGAATTATTTAATCAATAAGGAGTTTAAATATATCGATATATATATATATATATATATATATGTATATTCAAGTAGATATATATTATATGTAGATGTGTTTCTCTAGTGCAAGAAGAATATGGGCTAAGGGTTTGAGGCTTGGTGTGAGACAACCCACTTGAATTAGTAGAAATTTGAGCTATGTGTTTGTGGCTTGGTTTTGATGACCAAGGTTAACCTAAAATATAAAGTGACATTTTATCCCTTTTTTTCTTCATTTAGGCCCAACTACCTAACCCACAATTTCCACCTTAAATTTTTCTTATGTCCAAAATTTCTATATACTCACTAATAATAAACATAATAGAATATTGGAACCCTAGCCACCATCACCTTCACATCTCCTCTTCTTCGTGTATCAAAAGCTTGAAACTTTTTTTTCCTCATGAAAATCTTTGTGGGGTTAGAACTTTGTACTAGGAAGAAAAACGACCAAGGTAAGGGCTTTTTCCCACGCAAATTGCAGTTAGGTTGTTGGTTGGATGACATGAAATAAATAGGTGTGGTAACTTATCTTTTAAAAGGAAATAATGTAGACTAATGGATTAAAATAATAAAACCTTAATTTTTTTGTTGAGATTGTTTTGTAATATATGACTTCTATGAAGTAAACTATTAAATTTTTTTCTATCTATGATAAAGTTGTAGTTTAATCAATAATATAAAATAAAGTTTGAATTTTAACCTTATATGTTGTAAAGTTTTAACTTTTATGGTGTATATGTGTTGGAGTTTGAACTTTCTTGTTATATATGTTAAAGTATTAATTTTTATATTCGATTTTCAAGTGTATGTGACGAAAGTTATAATTTTTATGATTATTTGTCTATGAATATGTGATACTCGTGATAAAGATGTGTGGTATGTGATCTTAACGATTTGTGTATAATGTGATCATTTAAAAAAGTGATTTTGAATGCATGTGACATGATTCTTATTGGGCAAGGTGGGAATATATCTTTGATAACATATCATCATGTCATGGCATATGCATCTTTTAGGGAGTTGCCTTAGTGGAAGGTTTGTTTTCCCCATTGGTATGAGTGATCTTTTTGTGTGGAATTGACCTTAGAGGCAGGTTTATATACGGATCATATAGTTTTAGGAATATGCATTATGCATATGTTTTGATATTAAATTTACCGGTTTGCGCATTTTTTCTTTTAAATTATATGTTTTTTACTTTTATATGTTTTGTGCTATTCTTTCATATGTTTGCGCATTTTTTACTTTTATATGTTTTGGAAAAAATTGACACTTACGACAACATTTTAGCTACTATCCAGTTCGAGGAGATTCTAAAGTAGTTAATGATTATTGATGTGCGGTGAACGTAGGGTAAAAATGGGTTTTTTTGAAGCTAATTTTGTAAAAATAGAATTGCTGCAATTTTCAAAGTTTATTTTTAATCTTTTGTCACCATCTTTTAAAATGCACTAGAATTCTAGAAATACGGAAGTGGGTTTCCTTTCGTTCGGAATTATAACTTTTACTTTGTTTTAGCTTTTGAATAAACATTCTCTTAATGATTTCAAATAATATCGTTGTTACTAATTATTAAAATAAATAAATATTAAGTATTCTTACAAAACAATTTTTCGTAAATTTTTCTAAGCGATCAATATATTTAATTAATTCTTTGATTAAAATTCTAGGGCGTTACAAAAATGGACTTGAATAAACCAAGTAAAGACCCAAATTACTTGAAATAATATTTCAATGGGACTTTTGCACTTATTGCACCCACTAAAAGGATTAAGAACCAAAGTGGACTAGAATAAACCTAGTAAATACCAAAACGATTGAAAATATTAATCTATTGAGACTATTGCATTTATTGGACAAAGTACATTGATTAACAACCAAAATGAATTAGAATAAACCAAGTAAAGACCAAAATGACCTAAAATATTAATCCATTAGGACTTTTGCACTTATTGAACCGACTACATTGATTATGTTCCAAAATGGACTACAACAAACAAATTAAAGACCAAAATAACCTAAAATATTAATCCATAGGGACTTTTGCACTTATTGGACGAATATATTGATTAAGAAGCAAAATAGACTAAAATAAACCATGTAAATACCAAAATAAACTAAAATTTTAATCTATTGAGACTCTTGCACTTATTGAACCAACTACATTGATTAAGAACCAAAATAGACTAGAATAAACCAATTAAAGAACAAAATGATTTAAAATATTAACCCAATGAGACTTTTGCACGTATTAGACGAACTACATTGATTAACAACAAAAATGAACTAGAAGATACCAAGTAAATACCAAAATGACCTAAAATTTTAATCCATTGAGACTCTTGCACTTATTGAACCAACTACATTGATTAAGATCCAAAATAGACTAGAATAAACCAATTAAAGAACAAAATGACCAAAAATATTAATCCATTGAGTCCTTTTCACTTATTGGACAAACTACATTGATTTAGAACAAAAAAGGACTAGAATAAACCTAGTAAATACTAAACTGATCTAAAATCTTAATCCATTGATACTTATGCATGTATTAGTTGAATATATCGATTAAGAACCAAAATGGATTAGAATAAACCTAGTAAATACGAAAATAACCTAAACTATTAAACCATTCATAATTTTGCACTTATTGAACCAACTACATTGATTAAGAACCAAAATGGACTAGAATAAACGAAGTAAAGACCAAAATGACAGAAAATATTAATCCATTGAGACTTTTCAACTTATTGCACTAACTGCAATGGTTAAGAACCAAAATGGACTAGAATAAACCTAGTAAATACCAAAATGATCAAAAATATTAATCTATTGAGACTTTTGCACTTATTGGACAAAGTACATTCATTAACAACAAAAAGGAACTACACTAAACCAAGTAAAGACCAATTTGACCTAAAATATTAATCAAATTACACTTTTGCACTTTTTGAACCAACTACATTGATTAAATGCATTGATTAAGAACCAAATGGACTAGAATAATTAAAGTAAAGACCAAAATGATTTAATCTATTAATCCATTAAGACTTTTCTTAAGATAAACTCTCAAATTAAAGTTTTGATGAAAATAAACAAAGGTTAATTAAAAGACGCTAATTATGATTCAAAAATGTTATGTTAATTTAACTTGTGTTTTTTAGCTTATTAATTAAAAGTAGGGAATCACGAAATTAGATAAAAACTAAATAGATAAAGAAACAAGAACATTCTGGACAAAACGATAAACGTTCTCCTAGATCAAGAGTGATCATCAAAACCTCAAGATCAATCAATAATCGTTTGTTCAAAGACGATTATGCCTCTGAATTTCATGCTAATGTTATTTGTACTTGACAAGGATCAAGAAGGATCCCTTCTAATCAAAGAAGGCATTTGAGTCACTAAGATAAAAAGGTCATGAATCATGCAAGTTAAAATAATTTTGAACCTTCCTCAGATTAACTACCAAGAAAATAAATCAATCATGATATGTACAAGTCATCTACAATGATCCAAAATTAACTTCAAGATTGATCATCAATCTCCATAAAGTACAAAACTGATAATCCAGATTAGTTATCAATCTCCACAATTCTGCAGAAGCTCAGGATCAAGCTTCGTATTTCTACACAAGTTCATCATCATTCTCCAATTTTTTTTTTTTTGATAGCAACAAGTCTCTTGATCAAAGATATAACATCAACAAACATATATGAAACGTAAATGATCATTAAACACAAAAGAAATATGATCAAGAACGAATAAATATGGCCAGTCAAACAAATTTCATAAAGTATTCAAAGGTTGGAATATTTTTAATCATATATATTGCTTTTAGTCAAAAATACCGAGCACTACCAACAAAAAATTTGACCATCATTAAATGCTCCAAAATACCTATATAAAAAGGCCAACACTTAGCAAAATTTTAAAAGTTCAATTACTATCAAGTCTCACATATCATTCACATTCACATACTTGAAATTATCTTTTTGTCAAGAAAGATTCAGTTATGATTATATATCATACTCTACTATTATTATATTGAATTCTTTGTAAAGAATCGAATCTCAAACAAGAGTTGAGACATCTCAGATTCTATCAAAAGAATTTCACCATTATTATAAAATTCAAATGATAAGAGTTTAGCATAGTTTGAATAGATTTTATGAAATCCTATCAAGGTTGATAGGTGAAGTGGTTAAATCTCTTTATGGGCAGATAGAAATAGAGCTTTTAACAGATCAAAGTTGATCTGAAATAGGTGTTGTAAAACCAAGAAGGGTCTTTGTTTTAAACACTTAGTGGAAAAACTCTTAGTCGTGAGGACTGGACATAGCCCTAGTTGGGTGAACCATGATACATCCTTATGTGGTATTCTTTCCCTTATCACCCTATTTATTAAGCCTGATTAATTAGTTGAGTTAAAACATAAACTGAATTTATGTTTTTTAACCTAACCAAGAACGTTCCCTGTTTTATAGTAAAAACCAAGAACGTTCTCCATTTTCTGTTTTCCTTAACCATGATCATTCTTGAGTTAAATCCTTAAGTTTTTAGAAATTTTCAAATAGGAACATTTACTATTCAAACCCCCCTTCCTTTTAAATTGACATTGTTACTTCAATTGGCATCAGAGCAAGGTCTCTAAAAAGATTAAAACACCTAACAAGTGCTAGAGAAAAGATCAAGAATAAAAGATGTCGAAAGCAAAATACATTGTTGAAGGAGGATCTTCAAATAGACCACCTTACTTTGATGGGTCTGATTACTATTTCTAAAATAATAAGATGCGGTTGTTTCTAAAATCTCAAGATATAAGAATATGGCACATCTTTACAGGATGAGATTTCATACCAATAGTTGATTAAAATGATTCAACTTCTGCTGCAAAGAAAGAAGTAGTATGGACAGCTGATGATAAAATTAAGGTACTTCTAAACTCTAAAGCTCAATTATTCTTATCGTGTGCTTTGAGCGGGGAAGAAAATGAACGAGTTGATGAATGCACAACTGCTAAAGAAGTATGGGATACACTACAAACCCATCACAAAGGAACAAGCCATGCCAAAGAAACAAGAATAGACATTGGTATGAGGAAATTTGAAATGTTTGAAATGCAAGAAGGAGAAACTATTGATGAAATGTACTCAACATTCACAACAATATTAAATGAAATGCGTTCTCTAGGAAAAGCTTACTCGGTACAAGAAAGAGTAAGAAAAATCATTAGATGTCTTCCAATCATATGGAGACCAATGGTAAGAACTATAAGCCAAGCCAAGAACCTTGAATCTTTTCCCGTAGAAGAATTAATTGGAACCTTAAAAGCTTATGAAGTATTGCTACAAGAAGACAAACCAGTCAAGAACGGAAAAGCAATAGCTCTAAAGGCATCTCAAGAAAGTATCACAATACAAACAGAGGAGGAATCAGAAGAAACTGAACAAGAAGATGATGATGAAGAAGTTTCTCTTCTCACTAGAAGGATATAGAGAAGAAGAGATCATATCAAAAAGGGATTTCAAAACAAAAATCCCAAAATAGAATTGGACAAGATCCAAGTCACATGTTTTGGATGTAATAAATTAGGACACTACAATGTAAAATGTCCCTTAAACAAAAAACCACAAAAACGATTTCCCTTCAAAAAGAAATCAATGATGGCCACATGGGATGATTTAGAAGAATCAAAAAAAGAAGATGGTGAGGAAGCTAACATATGCTTGATGGCAAAGACATAAGAAGATGAGGTAACAAATTTTGAACCTTGCTATTTATGTGAACAAATGGGAAAAGAATTTAAAAATTTGTTAAATGATTTAAACCTTCTTATTCAATAATGTTGTAAGACCCATAATTTTAAATTATATTTTATGTATTTGAGTAGATTTTGGGCATTGAACTCGGAGGCTTTTTAGCCAAGTTATTAATATTTTGGGAGTTTAAATGACCAAAAAGATATTCTGATGCCCGACTATAATTACTCGTTGATAAATAAATTAAATTAACTGCGGTGAATCTTATACGAAGAATATAATTATGGGGAGTTTTGCTAAAAATATCTCGAATTGCTAAAAATTGTATATGTCAATTGAGTTGCGACGATAGTAGATATTTTTAACAAAAAGTGGTTTGGAGAGGTTATGTTTTGGAATTTTGTGTAATTATGATGGATTCAGTTTCCCAATCGATTTGCTTAGTAGAAACTTGTATTCTGAGTCAGACAATTGATTGCCCAATTGATTCATCAATTGATTGGTCAGTTGATTTATTTCTTGATTGATTAAAACCTTATTTTGATTTCATTTTTACATGGCAAGTATTATATGAACGTTTAGCATATGGAAAATCCTTTTAAGGTGCATGCTAAGTTGAAAGGTTTTTTTTGTGCATTTAAAAACATAAATGTTATGTGTTAATTGTTAATTTCGGTTGGTGACCCTTTACAACTATTGTGGAGATCTGGGCTTTACCCTCAGATGAGAGCCAGGACAATCCTACCGGTTCGTACCCTGTGGATGGGGATGTAGTTGGAACACCTGACTACAGCTATGTTAGGAGGATCTTGCGGGGCGCGTGAAGATCACTCAAGATGTATAGTTTTGTAGAATGATCAGATTAGGTTGACGTATAGGGACTAGATGTCTTTCTTTTGGATTGTGTTTATTTTAAATTGGAAGACTGTACCTATACTAATATTGTCAGCATGACATTTTATTTTCGATGGGTTCCATGTACCACTTTTTGATGTGTAAATACTTTGGATTCATATTTCAAAAACTATTTCGCTGCTTGTAAATTATATTGACTTAATTGTTGTTGGGTTATGGCTAAAACATTTATCCAAAGGTATTTTCCTTATTTATTTCTTTGTTTTATGAATTTGTTTTGAAAAAAAAATACACTCTCGCTTTTAAAAATCAGGGTGTTACATTGTGGTATCAGAGCATTGGTTTAGATTTCCCTGGGAATGTGGAGTTTTGGTTATAGATTGTAGGTCAACCTGTAGGTTGGGAGTTGCTATCTGATCATGCGTCGGTTTAGGTGGTTTGAGTTGTCAGGTCCGAAGTGATTATTATGTGTTGATGTGGTCAGAAGTTAGTTTTGGAATTATTTGAAGTAGTGTTAAGACTCTACTTGATGATGGTTTATAGGAAAAACATGCCGCCAAGAAGGAATGATGCTCCAAGAGCCAATGCTAATAGGGATGATCGAATGGTGGAGGCTATGAATAACATGGCTGCTTCTGTTGCTGCACAGATTGCTGCCAAGACTCAACGTGATCATGAAAAGAGGGAAAGAGAGATTCGTGCTGCAGAGTCAAGAGGATTAGAAGATTTTCGTCGTTACAATCCTCCCAAGTTTAAGGGGGATGAGAATTCAGAGAAAGCGGATCAATGGATCCAAGAAGTGGAAAAGATCTTCGAAATGATTAACTGTCAGGCGGGAGCGAAGGTCAACTATGCCACTTATATGCTATTAGGGGATGCTGAGTACTGGTGGAGGAGTACAAGATTGTTGATGGGATCAACTCACGAGGAGGTGAATTGGGAATCATTCAGAAGGAAGTACAAGATTGTTGATGCTATTAGGGGATTGATGATTTTCTGAAACTGCATCAGGGGAACATGACTGTGGGTGAATATGCTACTAAGTTTGAATCGCTATCAAGGCATTTCAGGTTTTTCCGTGAAGAGATTGATGAACCATTCATGTGTCATCGTTTCCAAGACGGACTAAAGTATGAGATTCAAGACTCTGTCTTACCCTTGGGAATTCAACGTTTCCAAGTTATTGTGGAAAAGTGTAGAGAAGTTGAAGATATGAAGAATAAGATGGCTAGCCGAGGAGGGAATTTTAATTCAGGAGGGCCTAGTCGGGTGAATTATCAGAACAAGGGGAAACAAGTTGCTAAACCTTATGACCAACCACAGAACAACAACACCGAACAAAATTTCCCGATGAACCAAGACTTTGAGAGACAAGTGGGACAAGTGATACGATGTTTCCGATGTGGAGAAGAGGTTCATTATGCTAATGCTTGTACTTTTAACAGTCCTACTTGCTACAATTGCCATAAACCAGGGCACTTTGCAAAGAATTGCAAGGCTCCAAAGGTGGAACCAATAGTGAATGTAACTAGGACTGCTCTTCCTACTGCTAGAGGACGTGTTTATTGCGTCGGTGCTAAAGCTGGAAATTCATCTAGCAATCTGATTCAATGTGACTGTGCGATTACAGGTAACCCTCTAACTGCACTTTCTGATTCGGGGGCAACCTATTCCTTCATTGCTATGGATTGTGTGAATCATTGGAAGTTATATGTGTCGTCACTACCTTTTGATTTGGTTGTTTTTACACCTGCTAAGACTTTGACTGAAAATATTGCATGTTTACATTGCCAAGTAATTGTCCATAATAGAGACTTCTCGATTAATTTTATTTGTTTATCTCTACAATAACCCAAGATCATTCTTGGTATGGATTGGAAGTCCTATCATTAGGTAATGATATATTGTACTCAATGTGTCGTTGTCATACCTAGTGTTTAGGTTTGGTACTAAATGGATGTTCCGTACAAGGTGGACATATATGAGGCTGCGTGACAGAGTTTTGGGTGATTGCAATTCGTCAATAAGAGCAAAGTTATAGGAAAATACGGAAAACTCAATGGACCTTGAGAACTTTGGTTGATTGCTTGTGCATTAGGATAACCTTAAGTGCAAGTCGCGGGGAGCGCTATTACAGTTCGGTAAACAAAATCATGTTGAATGGAACGGACGAGCCTTACCGACTATGGATGTGTGTAGAGTTATTAAGTACCCTATGAAAACGGGTAGACAACACTTTCTTCGAGTAGGCTGGGTGAAACAAGTTGTGACTTGTATGTTGAATTTGAGTACAAACCTAGTGTGGATTGCTACTCGTACTTTAAGTTTCGAGGACGAAACTAATTTTAGGGGGGGGGGTAGTAATGTAAGACCCATAATTTTAAATTATATTTTATGTATTTTAGTGGATTTTGGGCATCAAACTCGAAGGCTTTTTAGCCAAGTTATTAATATTTTGGAAGTTTAAATGACCAAAAAGATATTCTTATGCCCGACTAAAATTACTCGTCGATAAATAAATTAAATTAATTGCGGTGAATCTTTTACGAAGAACTTAATTCTGGGGAGTTTTGCTAAAAATTGTATATGTCAATTGAGTTGCAACGATAGTAGATATTTTTAACAAAAAGTGGTTTGGAGAGGTTATGGGTGAAATAGTAATTTTAATAAATATCTAAATATTTTGAGATATTTGTTAATTATAATTAATATATATAATGAATATATGTTTGTGTGGAGGGAAAAGAAAAGGAAATAGAAAGGAAAGAAAAGGAAATAGGGAGAAAAGAAAATAGAAGAAAGGAAAAGGAAAAGAAAAACGAAACGTTCTTCCTCTCTCTCCCTACCTCGCGAGAACCCCTCCTCCCTTCTTCTTACTCTTTTCCGTTTCTTGCTTCCTTTTAGTTCAAGAAAAGAAACCCAAGGATTAGTGGTGAGAAAGAACAAAATTTCCAGCTTCTTCCTCCTCCTCAGATTCGAAAACGGGTTTAGTAATTTCAAAACCGTCAAACGCAAACCTCCACGTTTCATCTAGATCTAAGCTTCGTTTCACGAAGAGATAGAAGGGAAAGTTGATCACCACCACTCTACGGTACTAGTGAAACAAATTTGGAAGCAACGTCGCGAGTGGAGAAGGTAAGGGCTCGCTCCTTCCAAACTTTTAGTTTGCATTTAGGGACTTATCTGTAGTGCGTGGAAAAGAATTTTGTTAAGGTTGAAGTGTTGATTAGCGGGAAAATGAATCTAAGGCTTTTATGGGTAAAATCTTAGAGTTGGGTTTTGGTGATATTGATGAGTGTTTTGTGGAAAATGAATTTAACTCATTTATGATTGATTTTGAGGAAATGAAATTTGATGTGTTTGAGTGGTGTGTTGTGATGATTTGTGTTTGTCGCAATTGACATGTTCATAATTGATAGTATAAATTATGAGATGTGTTTTGTGTGGATCTTGTGGAAAAATGAATTGATGTGATTTGGTGTGAATTGTGGATTGAATTTTAGAATATGTCTAAGTATGTTCTGTGTGGAATTTGAAAATCATTAGAGTTAAACGAGTATTTAAAATGGGGAATCTTTTAATATCTCGGTTTACTTAATGTTTGTAGGGAAAATCATTAGAGTTAAATGAATATTAAGAATGGGGAATCTCTTAATATCTACGTTTACTTTATGATTATCGTTCGAATTGTAAGAGTTAAATGGGTATTAAAAACGGGGAATCTTTTAATATTTGCCTTTACTTAATGGTGTTTGTCCGTGAGAGACTACACCCTAGTAAATTGTGTTTGTCCGTGAGAGACTGCACAGGTGTTTGTCCATGAGAGACTACACATTGGTAAATTGTTTTTGTCCGTGAGAGACTGCACAGGTGTTTGTCCGTGAGAGACTACACCCTGGTAAATTGTGTTTGTCTGTGAGAAACTGCACAGGTGTTTGTCCGTGAGAGACTACACCCTGGTAAATTGTGTTTGTCTGTGAGAGACTGCACAGGTGTTTGTCCGTGAGAGACTACACCCTGGTAAATTGTGTTTGTCATTGTGTTTGTCCGTGAGAGACTGCACAGGTGTTTGTCCGTGAGAGACTACACCCTGGTAAATTGTGTTTGTCCGTGAGAGACTGCATAGGTGTTTGTCCGTGAGAGACTTCACCCTGGTAAATTGTGTTTGTCCGTGAGAGACTGCACAGGTGTTTGTCCGTGAGATACTGACCCTGGTAAATTGTGTTTGTCCGTGAGAGACTGCACATGTGTTTTTCCATGAGAGACTACACCCTAGTAAATTGTGTTTGTCCGTGAGAGCTGGTATTTGTCCTTGAGGGACTACACCCTGGTAAATTGTATTTGTCCGTGAGAGACTGCACTAGTGTTTGTCTGTGAGAGACTACACCCTTGAAAATCGTGTTTGTCCGGGAGAGACTGCACCCGTGTTTGTCCATGAGAGACTGTACAATTACGATTTTCTACTCCCGCAGAGTTTGATTTGAATTTCGAGTCCATGCGTTTTGGCATATACGCATCACATCAAGGCGTTTGGCACACGAGTCGTGTTTGATTCAAGATTATGATTGAGTGTTTGAACTCAAGTTGTCATGATGATTGTGTTATAATTGCTAAGTGTTATGTTTTGGAATTGTGTGTGAGTGTGATTGATTGCAAAACCATTTCAAAACTTAAGTTGTCGTGGTGATTGCATTATAATTGCTAAGTGTTATGTTTTGGAATTGTGTGTAATTATGATGGATTCAGTTTATGTATTTTTAGAAAAACTATAGAACAATCGATTTCTGAATCGATTCTGTTAAAAAGTAATACCAGCTTAATCGACTGCCTAATCGATTATTACGTTTCTTGTTTTCTTGAATTTTGAAAATATATTGAACTAATCGATTTGGCTTGTTACAGTAGCTCGGCTATTTATTTCAATCAATTGTTCAATCGATTTTCTTAATCACAGGACACATGTCTGATAAAACCATTTAAGAAATCAATTTCCCCATCGATTTCCCAATCGATTGTCCAATTGATTGATTTAAACCCAGAATACAGGTTTCACCAAAAACATTTAAGAAATCGAGTTTCCACATTGACATCTTATGCGGAGACAAGAATGAGTATTTATTTGACAATTTCCTCGTGCACACGATCTTCTCATACAAAAACCTTCAATGAAAATTTTAAACTAGATTAATTACCAATACATTTAATTAACTACCAATAAATGCAATTAAAAGTATTTTTTACCTTATGTACAAGCTCATTACAGTAGCACTAAGCTCCTTATGTTCGAGAAGTTCGTATATGTGCTCCTTTTCGAGAAATTCATCATACTCATCTCTGAATATATCATTAGTGATGGGTACGATGCGCAAATCGTCGCTGCTGTCCATGTTCTTTTTTACTTGGATGTCAAGACATGCCCCGTATTTACCAAGGCATGGCTGACTTATTTTAGGAGCAGCAGCGACCGATTTTCCCCGATCCAGTTTTTTTCTTGCTGCAAGTTTGGGAGCTTTATTACCCTCCGGCCTTTGTGATTTGGCAGCTCTATTAACCTCCAATTTTTGAGGTTTGCTGCCTTTTTTTGGCTGTACGGGTAGTTTATTTATTTGGACCTACAAAAATGAGGTAAAATGTTAATTTATTGAATCTGAAAAAATGACAAACCTTAGGCAATAAATGTGACAAACCTTTTCGGGAGATGTAACTGATTCGTTTCTGGGAATCTTTTTATCATTCCCTTTAGGATTAATTTTCAGCATCTAAATATAAATGTGAAATTAAAGTTAGGAGCGGAAAAAATCAGCAATTAAATATACATATTAATTAAACATACATTTCAATTAATTAAATATACCTTATCGAGGGCAACAAGATTTGTGGGCCATGCCACGTAACTACCAATAGCGTCGCCCAATAACTGCATATCTCCATCGTTGTCCGGTATGGGCAACAGTGCAGTTGGTTCGAAAGCAACAATAGGCGATACTTTGACATGACCCGCAGGGATCGGATTATTGTGCAATAATACTTCTCCCGAAGTATTGTACAATTTTCCTTTTCCCACCTTCCGATGAGTAGGCGAGGACAAGTATAGGACACATGGAGTGACACCCTAAATCAATAGTTAAAACATAATTATGGTTAATATATAAGTTTGTTTAATACATAAGTAATTACATAAGCAAATAAGTAATTAATTACCTCGGGAATACTTTTTAAACCGACATTGCAACTCACGGTTTCACTCTCCATTTGTATTTCACGTTGGAGCTGATCCGAAAGTTGTTTGTCTTTATTCATATTCACCAAGAGTGCCACTTGCTCTGATAGGATTCTGAGCTTCTCTAATATTTCCTCGTTGGAAGGTTTTTGGCGCTTCTCTTGAGGAAAAAAGCTTTTGGGAGTTACGCCAAATTCTTTCCCCCTAACCCGACCGGAATACTCAACGACATTAAACACTTTACCAAGAATGTCCCTGCAAGTATCCTTGTTGCCCTCCTGATTTTCAGATCTTTGTTCGATAATCTCCTAAAATACATGTAACATTGAAAAGATAAGTTCAATAGCATTTTTAAAATACAATATTAAAAAGTATTCAAGTGATAAATACAATATTAAAACATATTAAAGTGATAATATACTTACACAAAGTTCTACTACTTTTTTGACATTTTCATTATCAACCACTCCGTCTTTATTAACACGTGCTTCCTTCCATAATATATGACGAGCCAAGGGTTGATCGGCTTGGGTGTCTTTTCGCTATTCGTTAAGATCATAAACAAAATAATACAAATTAGTTACACACTATAGTTTATAATACAAATTACTTCATTATATAAAAGTGATGTTTAATTACTTACAAGTTGTTGATCAAGGCGTGCATATCCCATACGTGATTTTTTGTACGGGCGTGTTGGATTGCTTGCCCGTTCGTGATTTTCCTTACTAATATTCTATATAAAAAAATAGCAATTGTGTAAAAATTTAAAATACGCTACGAGTATGAATAATAAAACACAAATGCTAATAAATTAATCACTTACGACAAACGCGGGGTCAGAACGTTTAGAAACAAATGCACTTCATTCATCGTTTGATATATAATGTTTATATATTTTTGGAGGTTCAACATTTGTGTTTCCTTCTCTATCTTTTAGATAGAAATTTGAGAGATGAGATCTAAATCCACGATGGATCTTCCCAACAACTCTCAAAACATAACTCTTTCGTCCCTCATCAAGAACAAAAGTCGTCTGCATTAATGAAAAAAATTATAAGTAAAGTATTTCAATGAAAAAAATTATAAATGACAAAAGAGTGGATCAAAAAATTTACTTGAATGTAATTCCATATTATATCTTTGGCATCCTTCAACGCCTTATCTCTCCAGTCGTCAATCGTAATTGGGGTATTTTGACGAACAACAGCCCCAATATAGCTTACAAACATAGAGATGTTGGGGTCAATTGGCTGACCACTCTCATTCCAGCCAACCTAATAAACTCATATAGTAAGTACATGCTATTAAAAAAAGATAAAAAAAAAAAAATACACAGCAAACAGAGTATAGTATAGTATAACCTCAAACTTGGTGCCATTACTCCTTGCTTTAATCACGTTTTGCATTATAGTTGCACCACATTTGACTTCATTTTCATAAGTCTTAGTGGTGCCATCATCTTCATTTTGACATTCTAAATCTTTGTTTGTATCCATTTAACTACAACATGTTCAACATGCAGTTTAGTATAACATCAACATGTATCATGCATTATTCTAAACAAGCTCAACATGTATCAGTATATCTTAAACAAGCTCAACATGCATTTTAATGATTACAAAAAATTAATAATATCAATACCTGAATAATGGTTCGAAGAAAGATGAAATGCAAAGAAAAGAGGGTTCGCAAAAAGTTCACAGAAATCTAGATCACAGAAAAACGGTTTGAAGAAATACGTAATGAGGGTTACGTATTTCAATGAAAATATATTGTGTGCAATGGGAGAGATGATCTTGGATGGAAATAAGGTTCGAAATGAAGGAGATGATCGTGGAAATACGGTTCGTAATGGACGGGATTATAGGGTTTGCAAAAGAAGTTTACGTAATGAAGACGAAACTGAAGCGGTTATTGTTATATGTAAAACCCTTTTACAGCGCTTTTTTATAACCCTTTTACAGCGCTTTTTCTAAAAGCGCTCTAAAAGGCTTAAGCCTTTTACAGCGCTTGTTAAAAAAGCGCTCTAAAAGTCGTCCTTATTTAATTTTTTAAAAGGCTCTTTTAAAGCGCTTTTCCCAATAAGTGTTGTAAAAGACCTCATTGTTTTATTATGTTATATAATGTTTTTTTAAAGCCTTTTACAGCACTTGTTCAAATAAGCGTTGTAAAAGGTCTCTTTATTTTAGTTTTAAAAGAGTCTTTTACAGCGCTTATTTGAACAAGCACTGTAATAGACCTCCTTGTTTTATTATGTTATATGAATATTTTTTTAAAGCCTTTTACAGCGCTTTTTTAAATGAGCGTTGTAAAAGGCCTTATTGTTTTGTTATGTTATTTTTGTGTTTTGTTATGTTATTTTTTAAACAAGCTCAACATGCAAAACCCACATAGTAGTAACTGGTCACCACCAAAATCTTTTCCTCTTCACCAAACTCTTCTCCTTTTATGCATCTTCTTCACAAACATCAAAGCTTACTCTTTCACAATTCAATCTCCACCTCAACACCCTTTTTATCTCTTTACATTCCCTTTCCTTCTTAAATTGAAACTTGGTCTTCAGGTTCAACACCCTTTTTATCTCTTTACATTCCCTTTCCTTCTTAAATCGAAACTTGGTCTTCAGGTTCATTGCCATGTTGCGAAAAATGGGTTTGAGTATGATGTTTTTGTTAACTGTGTTTTTGGGGATTCCCATGATGCGTACAAGGTGTTTGAAGAAAATCCTGTTAGAGAAAGTCATGTTAGGTGTCTGATGAATATTATTTTTAAAGCCTTTTACAGCGCTCTTTCAAATAAGCATTGTAAAATGTCTCATTGTTTTGTAAATTTATATGAATGTTATGTTTACAGCGCTTCTTCAGATAAGCGCTGTAAAATGTCTATTTATTTTATTTTTAAAAGAGTCTTTTACAGCGCTTATTTGAACAAGCGTTGTAATACACCTCCTTCTTTTATTATGTTATATGAATGTTTTTTTAACGCCTTTTGCAACGCTTTTTTAAATGTGCGCTGTAAAAGGCCTTATTGTTTTTTTATGTTATTTTTGTGTTTTGTTATGTTATTTTTTAAACAAGCTCAACATGCAAAACCCACATAGTAGTAACTGGTCACCACCAAAATCTCTTCCTCTTCACCAAACTCTTCTCCTTTTATGCATCTTCTTCACAAACATCAAAGCTTACTCTTTCACAATTCAACATTGCATTTCGGACACGCCTTAAGTAGTTCATATTCATTTCGAAATAAAATGCAATCGTTAGGACACGCATGAATCCTTTCGTAACTCATGCCAATAGAACACAAAATTTGTTTAGCCTCGTAGGTTCGACTGGGAAGTTCATTATTATCTGGAAACATATCTTTTATGAGTGTTAATAATTATGTAAAGCTTTTATCAGACCATCCATTACTCGCTTTTAAGTTGTACAACTTTAATATCACCGACAGTCTTGTGAATTTAGTACAACCATTATATAATTATTTCTCTGCATCACTCAACAAACTATCAAACATTTTAGGACAATCTCGAAGATCTTCTTCAACTACTTTTGTGATCTCATCAACTCAGTTCGGCTCATATTTATCTGTATCGAAGTCAGTTGAAGCAAATGTCGAACTATTCTCAAAATTAATGTTTCCTTTTTTTTTCTCACCATGTCTTATCCAACATGTGTAGCTTTGATCAATTCCATTACATACTAGATGTCCTTCTAATTCATCTTCTCTAACACGTTTTCCAAAACAGCATTTTAAACAAGGACAAACTACTATATTTGGATCTTTTGCATTCTTCACTGCAAACTCAACAAACTCCTTCACTCCAATTTCATACTCTTTTGACAATCGATTGGCAGACATCCATTTCCTATCCATATTATACGACCTATATATAAATGCAGTTACAAAAATAATAAGCTTTTAAAACATGTCAACAAGTTTCAAAAAGAAACCAATATCAACTAACAATTTTAAAACAGAATAGATCATGTGGTATGAGTTTTTGACTAGTAGAAGAGATTTAATATATATATATATAACAATTTCAAAACATAACAGATCATGTGGTATGAATTTTTAATTTGACAAAAACAAATTAAAAAATACCTGAGATAACGCAGATGGCCGCACAGTACACAGAGGATATGAGGGTTCCCAGAGTAGAACAAAGCGCATGTATTTAATTATTTGAAATATGTAGAGGATATGAGAGTTCCCAATGTATATAATTATTTGAATGATGTATTTTACAGCGCTTGTACTAAAAGCGCTGTAATAGGTAGTTAAATTCAATGAAAGCGCATGTATTTTACAGCGCTTGTGAAAAAAGCGTTGTAATAGGTAGTTAAATTGAATGAAAGCGCATGTATTTTACAGCGCTTGTAAAAAAAGTGATGTAATAGGTAGTTAAATTGAATGAAAGCGCATGTATTTTACAGCGCTTTTGGAAAAAGCGCTGTAAAATAATACGCGAAAGCGCTTCATTTTTACAGCGCTTTTGTGAAAAGTGCTGTAAAAGCCTTATAACATTATGCGCAAACGTTATGTGACCCTACAACAGCGCTTTTTTTACAGCGCTTGTCAAAAAAGCGCTGTAAAAGGCTCCGTTATTTTTAAAATATATTTACAACAGCGCTTGTGTTTAGCAAGCGCTGTAAAAGGAGCGCTGTTAAATGTCATTTTTGGCGTAGTGTAATTGTGCCGATAAATGATCTACTATAGGTTGTTTGATCATTGATTTTAGTGTAGTTTTATGTCTCATTGTATGAAATATGACCTATTCCATAAGAGAGTAGGCTTCCTAGTTTTATAGTTTTTCCATGATTTGGTGTCTGATGTAGTCAATTACTTTTTCCCCGTCTTCTTTGGTTTTATCTCTATTAAAATTTTCAAGACGGGATTTTTAATGAAGCACTCGTTTACTCTTTTTCCTATATTTTGTTTTGCTTATTATTTTTAATAGAGTTGATTGAAATACTACAAATGATAGATAAATATTAAAAAAAAATGTAATATTGTTAGGATGTCTAAATAGTCATGTAATATTTTTGTATTCTAATTTTTTATTAAAAAATATTAGTTAAAATAGAAATATGTAATATAATATCTCTTCAATATATTCTAAATTTTTTTGGAAGAACAATATAATCTAATAGTTATATTTATAATATGTAAACTCTATGTGAGTCAAATCCTTTTTACTAGTATCTTAATCAAATAATGACTTTTCATGAGTTCATAATAATACAAAATTATATACTATATAAACCATACACTTGAATAAAAA
>JBBPBT010001258.1:2274613-2289916 GCA_037974875.1 Cicer bijugum | reverse complement strand
ATAATATAGTTACTATTGACAAAAAAAAATTATAACTATAATTTGTTATGTAATCGATACACGTGAGTCATGGATCCATTACTTAAAAGACATTATTTCACCAAACAATTAGTTTAAGGTGAAGATTTTATTTTATTAGTGATGTGTTCTTGAATATTCTGTAGACATGTATTTGAAGAAAATTATAATGTACTTATTACACACTAATAACAAATTATAATTTATTTATAAACTATACACAAAACTAATGTATGTGGATGATCAATTAGTTAAAAGATGATATTTAATGAATCAAATTGTTTTCTACATAAGAGATATTTGGAAAGTTGGATGTGATACTTCCAATTAATCTTAAACCTTCAAATTCTTAAAAGTTCAAAATTATCTTTTTAATTTTCATTTAGTGAACGGTAAAAAAAATTACTTCAAAATCTTATCCTCTCAACCAAATATCCGGTAAATAACATTTTTCTCATTAAAATCCATTACACAAATTTTTCACTATCAAAAATTGTTTTTCAAATTTTCGGTAAAACAATTATTTTATCAGAAATGTCGCAAAAAAATTTCCATTAAATTATTTATACAATCGAAAATTTGTGCCTTGAAATTTCTAATAGTTACATTTACCTTTCTAGAAATTTCCAAAATTCGATATGTTATTTATTTGATTTATTTATTTATTTATTTTTGAAATAGGAATGGAAAAAACACAACTATTATGTATAGATTTGATTGAAGCATTCACAACTGATCAAATTTTTGAATCACGAGAAGTTGTCATATCATGGGCAAGAGAAGTTGACTGACAAAATTGAGTAGTAATTATCATTACATGATCTGACGTAGAGATCGGAAAAAGAGGAATGATAGTGTTTCAGCAAGTGTACTGAATCGTTGCAAGTAATAATAAAACGGTAGTACCGAGTGTCGAACTCAAGGATTGCGTTTTACTATTGAATTATATTTAATTACTAAAATTGAACAAAAGGTTCCTAAGTTGATTGAAATAATATTTGAAATTAACAACAGTAATAAAATTTATCTTTTATAATGAGAAAAATGTCAGGGATGAGTTTCACTTTGAATCCAACCTTGGTGTCTAATTTGATCCTAGTTACGGAATTCCTTTACTGAATTGTCACCGAATTCTCTTTATTATTCTTGCCCTAATGTCTTAGTGACAGAACATTTAATTCCAAAGTAACCATTAATTTCTTAGTAGATTTAAGATCATAATTAAGCATTACCGTATAGAAATTCTCTTGTAAACTATTGTTTTGCAACTAATTTAATTGGTTTCATAACCTGCATCTATCCCTAGACTACAAATTCATGAATTTCCCATCTCAAGCATTCGTAAAGTCCACTTCCGTTTCAAAATACAAATCGTAGAACATTTTAATGTTGATCAAGCAATAAAAATCATTAAGCACAGAGATGAGAAAAATAATTCAATAAACTCATTCATATAACTGGAAATCAAATTAGAAAAATAAGGGTTTCATCTGGTTACACTCATCCTTAACAAATAGGATTTAGTTACTCATGACAGAGATACAAAAGATAGGGATTTAGAGAAGAGTTACAAGAAGGATTCATGAATGATTCTTGATAAAACTGCTCCAATGGCGTTAGAAACGGCTGTCTTTGAGTTTCTATGCTAGGGCACAAGTCTCCCAACTTCTCAAGAGTCAAAAAGATCCCTAAACAGTAAAAGTTTGCGTTTTTATAAATGCTGGTATGCGTCGCGCGCCCCAGGTGCAAGATTTGCGCTCCGGGCGCGTATTGACAGTGCTGATTGGCAGGAAATGCGTTTCAGGCACGCAGAGCGCGCTCCAGGCGCACAGCATCTGCCGTCTGACGTATTTTGCATTTTTCTCATCTTTCGTGTCTGAATTTGTTTCCGGTGTCTTCATGAAAGTTGTAGATATAGACCTTAGCTTTCATTAGCACTTGGTGTGACTCCAATTGGATATCTACAACTCCAGATATGGCTGAACTACTCCGCATAGGTCATGTTGAAATCTCACCAAAATTCAACACTACACTAAAACAAAGTAACAACGCAAAACTACGAAAAATCTTTACTTAATTAAGCAAATAAGAACATAAACATTTTATTAAATCAAATAACTAAAATCAACAAAATATATCAAATAACTCATTAAATTAACTAATGATTAAAGATAAATAAGACTAAAATCAATAAAAATTATGCATATGATGAAGAGTCATCAAGGAAGGAAGTCAAAATTAATTCTTAGTTGTGATAGAGGTGGAAAATATAACTCAAATAAAAGTAACTCATATACTTCAACTAAAATGTGTGGTTGTCCGTTTAAACTTAGATCGAGACCATTTAAAAATGCTGAAGGATGGATTACTAGTTTAATGTGTGGACTTCACAACCATGAGTTAGTGGCTACTTTTGAGAATAATGCATTTATGGGATGCTTAAAAGAAGAAGATAAGAAACATGTTGATGAGCTGACAAAGTATCACGTTGCACCGAGACACATCTTGTCATCTTTGAGAGATCGAGATAAGGAGAATGTGACTAATATCTCTCAAATTTATAAGTGACGAAACACATACAGGAAGAATTTGAAAGGATCTAGAACTAATATGCAACATCTGTTGAAGTTACTTGAAGTTGAGAAGTATACTTGTTAAATTAGGACTAATGGAGACTCCAACGTTGTTATGGACATGTTTTGGATACACCCACATGCCATAACTTTGTTGAACATGTTCCCTCTTGTATTGATCATGGATTGTACCTACAAAACCAACAAGTATAGGTTACCATTGTTTGAAATTGTTGGTGTAACTTCAAATGGGTTGACATTTAATGTTGCATTTGCTTATATAGATTATGAGCGTCAATAAAACTTTTGTTGGGCATTAGAGAAGTTAAAAGAGTTGTTTGTTTCAAACAACTCATTCTCTCAAGTGATCATGACTAACAGAGAACTTGTTTTAATGAATGCAATTGAAGTTGTATTTCCATCTTCAACAAAGTTACTTTGTCAACTTCATTTTAACCAAAAGGTTGGAGCCAAATGCAAACAATATATATTAAAGAAAGATATGCAGGAATCCTTTTTTGAGATGTGGAGGAAAATTGTTTATTGTTCTGAAGAGAAGGAGTACGAGAAATGTTTGCAAATGTTTGAGCAAATATGTGTCGATAACATTATTTTCATTGACTACGTTAGAGATACATGGTTGAATCCTCACAAGGAAAGATTTATTGAAGCATGGATCAATCGAGTATTGCATTTTGGAAATACTACGACTAATAGGTATGCCATTAAAACTTTTCATTTTATTTTATATTTATACTTATATAGGATTAAACATGCATGATAGAATTTTTATTAAAATCATAGTCATTTTGCCAAATGACAGGTGAAATAAGCTAGTCTCTGTGTGCCATCTTTCAAGAAAAGCATATATCAAATTATTGTCAATCATGTGCAAACTACATCGTTGCAGATGATGTAATCCATATATAGTAATTTAAAGATCTATCTGAGCAGGTAATACATATCTGATATCAATGAATTTGTATTGCTTTTTTCCATTTCAAACAACTTTTAAGGCATATTTATCCTGTTTAATTCAAATAACACACAATAACTTATAATCTAAATATACAATTATTTTAGTAAAGAAATTTTTAGAGCAAAAGTCACTTTTCCGAAACATGCGAATAGTGGGGGTATGATGCCACTTTTAAATTTTTACAATATAGTTAAGGGTATTTTGGACATTTCATACTATTAGACAATAATTAAATTTAAAGAAAGTTTCAGTTTCACTCTAAAAACCCTCTTATTTATTCTTTTCTGGTTTTCAGATTCTGAATTTGCATATTCTCTTATTAGAGGGTCTGGATGATGGGATTTGAATTCCCATCCAAGTTTGTAGTCTTGATGAATTTTATTGGAGTGTTCAAAGAAGTCTCCTTATTATGACTTTTAATTTGCCACTTACGTTTCTGTTGATGTATCAGATTCCTTTTATGGTAATTCTGATTCTTCTGGTAGTTCCAATTTTATTGATATGTGTGATTTCTCTGCCAGTTTTGATTTTTTTGATACTCTAGATATTTCTGGTTCATCATATGGTTCTGGTTCTGGTTTTAATAAGGAGAAATAAGGAAAAAATTCGATAAGTTCAAAAGAAAAAAAAATTCAATTATAAATAAATGGAAAGAGAGGGATTCAAACCCTCGGTACAAAAATTCGTACAATGAATTAGCAATCTGATGCTTTAGTCCACTCAACCATCTCTCCCCAATTCAAAAAATAGAATTATTATGCTTATGATACACCTCATAAACAAAAAGAACAAATAAAATAGGGCTCGGAATTATGCTGACTAGTCTTTCTTCCACCAAAGTTAGTTGGCTTATGTTTGTTAGGCCTTGGAACATAGACCTTTTCCCCCTCATGTATTGCAAGCATCCATTGAAAAATATAAATATGAATAAAATCTTATTTTAGATTTTCATTAATTATAAATTTGAATCAAATCTTATTTTAGATTTTCTTCAATTATAAATTTGAATCAAATCTTATTTTGGATTTTCTTCAAAAACATGAATCTTCTTTCATACTCTTTGAAGTCAAATATATTGTTGTCATAAAATACTTTTGTTAGCATCAAAACTCTAAATGTAAAACCAACTTGGTTTTAACAAAGGGAAACCCAATGCAAATAGAGCAAACAAGCCCAATATCTTTCAGTTTAGTAGTCATAGGTATTGCATTTCCACCCTTCATGGTCACTACGTGTTCTTAAGGTTGGCGCTCGTGTTCACCATCATCTTCACCTTTGGGGAGGATTATCTTCCCATCTTTAATTTACTTTTGGTAGCTCCCCTCAAAGACGTTAGTATTGGAAGCTACCAACATAACTTGGATCAATTCTTTGTCAACACTGATAACAAAGTGAAGAGCAACATTCATTTCCAACTTGCATTTGGCATTCTCTAGTTTGTCCATATTCTCTACATGGCATCATTTTCCTTCTTCAACCCTACCACCTGAGTTTCACACCCATCTGCTATGGACTTCCAACTTGTCACTCTCTCCTCGAATTTCTTTAAAGAATCTGTTAACGTCAACCTTGATGTTGTTGTTCCAGTAGTAGTGAACTCAGGAATGAAGTGAGACCACTTCTCAAGACCCGGAAAGTCCACCTTCAAACCTCCATATACCACACACCATTTTCTTGTAAAGTCAATGTGAAGAAAAATCCCTAGGTTTTGTTGTGAAGACTTGGTGAAATCAGCTAGAAAAGAAAAGATTCAAGTTGGAATTGCGGTTGTGGCTATGCAGGACACACCCCTCTTCGGGGCAAGAGTAACAACATATGACATGTATTGTTTAACTATGGCAAACATGCCCTATTTTTGCATCGGGAAGAAGCGATGTTGCAGTTTTCCCTTAGAACAACCCCTAATGTTATCAAGAACTCTCCTAGAAGCCTTGATCTTGGTATGGAATGTAGCTAACTTCTTCTTATCTATTTTCAGAGTCATTTTATTTTTAACGCAAGACACGAATGGTTTCACTCAATACATAACTCACATTTTGGTAGAAAGAAAAGACGATTGGAATAAAGTTAGTGAAGTATTTCTTCAATGAAAAAGGATTAGATTGAAGTTTGAAAGATGTCACTCGAATCTATAAAGTGTAGGGAGTCTAAAAATTTAATGACATAACAGGTTGAATGAGGTAACAACTCTTCATCTATGAATTTGATCCCTACATGGTTATATTCCAATAAAAAGGAAAACTAGGGTTACCCTATGTCGTACATGATGTAGAGTTCACAAGGAACACAAGACACTTTGAAAAAGTAATTCTTAATGGGAGGAGTCAAACAATGAAAAGAAACCTCAAAATGGGTGCCTGCTTAGGAAACAAATATCGACCTTACTATCGATCTTCATAGTATAGAAACAAAAGAAAATTGTGGTGGTATGAGGTACTTTCAAGTGCACATAAGCTAATTGGAAATATCTAATTTATGCTAAAGTTCAACCATCTAATATATTGAGATGAAGTTGTTAGGGGTTAACGTTCAACCTTCTCATCACCTTGCATTCAAACTAAAAAAAAGGGAAAACACATTTTTATTTTGTTGAAAAAGTTTTGATAAGAGAAAAAGTATTCCAATTTGTCATGATTAACCTTTTTGAAATAGATTCGGTCAAACTCTCTACAAGGGAAGATGTAGAGGTCATAAAAATGGGCATCATTCTTGAAAATGGATACACAATTGACAAAAGACCTAAGAGGAACCTTGTTCAACTATACAAATAGGGGTGGTAATAGGTCAGGCTAGGCCATGCTTTGAAAGGCCTGAGCCTGACCTACGATTAATTTTTTTTGCATGGTCTGACCTGACCTTTTTAAAAGTTTGGTCTAACCTGAAAGCCTATTTAAAAGCCTTATTCACATTAAAATATTTAAAAGCCTTATTATCCTTAAACAAACACCTTTTAAACCCTAAAAAATGATTTTTGCTTTCAAAGAATAAATTTTTTCATGAAACAAACACAACCATTATTACCTCTCAAACAAATCCTCTCAAACAAACTCAGACACATTCAGTAATAATATAATTCATATTATTATCAACTTTGAAACACTTATAAAGGGACTGCACCTATTTTATGCATTTTTTAATATTTTTTTTATAAATTTGCATATACTGTTTTGATTTAAGATTTTTTATTTATTTATAAAACCTAAAATTAGAACAACTTTAATGGAGTTTCTAGAATATTTTTAAGAGATTTTACAAATGAAAACTTTACTAAAGGAATACCAAGATAAAAGAAAAAAAAAAGATTTTAAGTAGTAAATATTGAAATCTTACATAGTACAATAATTATATAACAAAATGAACAATTCAACTTGAAAAGAATGAGAGAAAAAAAGAACATGAAAAATATGAAACGGCTATGGAATATGAAATGACTATTGAGTGATTGCCTAATTGATAGACTTTAAAATAGGAAATAATATTATTAATAAATAATAATAAAAAATAACATTAATAAATAATAACATATATATAGGCCGATCTGTCAAGCCTAATAGGTTTTCTTATAAGTCTGAGCCTAACCTATTTAAATGAATAGACTTTAAAAATAGCCCGAGACTAGCATTTTTATTAAATAGACTAGGTCAAGCAAGACTATAAGTAGTCCAGGCCTTAGGCCCTTGACGAACGACCTAACTTATTCTCATCCCTACATACAAATGAGGCTCTCTAACACTATTCTCTACCTAGTCGTACCAGATAAATCCATATCCTAAACTTTCTTATTTGGGTAATAAAATGCGACACGTTGTCTAAGACACACATCATAATGATTTACAAGAGAAAAATATGACACCCATGGATAATCTACATAGCGTAAAGGGAATCCTCTATTGTACTAGGACTTCGCCATGATTCATTGATTTAAATAATGCTCGAATTAGACATTTTCGTAAAAGGGAAATAGAGGAAAGAAGCGTTAGGTTGAAATGTACTGGGACATGACAAGTATTGGAACTAAGTTTATTTTATATTTAGAGTTTTGATATTAACAACAATATTTTATGAGAACAATATATTTGACTTCACAAACTATGAAAGAAGATTTATATTTTTGAAGATAATTTAAAATGTGATTTGATTCAAATTTATAATTGAAGAAAATCTTTGACTAAATTGAAAAGAAAATATGATCAACATATGATAAAAATAACAAAGGAATGGATATTGAAAACAAAAATATATCAAATAAAAACAATTTAAAATAAAAAAATTAAAATATATTTTTGTGCTTATCGAGAACAGTATTTCATTATCTAAAAAAAATATAAATTAATTAAAAAAAATATGGATGTGTCTTGATCCACATGATTTACTCAGTAATTAAAATTTGCTCGGGGAATCTATTGTACCGTGTATAGGATTTGAGGAATTTGTAAGCAAATCCTTATTCGCTAAGCAAATTCGTATAGTCTTAAGACGTGCCACTTGGACCATGTTCAAGATCAAGCTCAAGCTGGGTTAAGACACATGGCATCACCTTATTAGACCAATTGAGAGGCAAGGGATTATCGAATAAGCCAATTTGCTATGCTCAAAGCAGAATTGCCTATAAATAGACCCAACCCACGAGAATAGGGATGGCAATTAGACCCAGATTCAGTGGATACCCGCAAAAAAAACTCACAATGGGTAGGGTAAAAACCTGCATAATGGGGATGGGCACGGGGACGAGTAATTACCCGCAAAATTAAGCGGGTATGAGTACGGGTACGAGTACTATAGTACCCGCCCCGCACCCGCATTTATATAAATATATTATTTATTTATTTATTATATTAATATTTAGTTTAATTAATTATTTTCCTTTATGTTTTAATATCTATTAATATTATTGGACCATTACAATATTTATAATCAAATCAAAAGATAAACGTTTGCAAACTTTTTAAGAATTTGATTATGATGAATAGTTAAATAATTGTGACTTTATAACTAAGAATTATATATTATTAATTGTGTCTTTATAATTATAATTATATTTATAATTTATAAATTATTTTTACTGATCTCAACTAATATTGTCGTAAGACTTGCAACTTCATAAAATATTATCATGGATATTTGAATGTTTATTGTAACGAGTGTTCACTTGAAATATGTTGAGTTAGAAAATATTTTGGTTTATAATATTTTATGATTTAATTTATGATATTTGGATAATTATTAAATGGGTAAATACCACATATAGTCCCTTAACTTAATTTTAGTTAACGTTTTAGTCTTTTATCTTCTTTTTTCCCCAAATTTGGTCCTTTATTTTAATTTTAAGTGACAATTTGATCTTTTATGTTTTAAAATGTCAACAATTTTATCCTTATTTTTTGTAAAATTTCAAAAAATTCATCAAAAATTTCAAACAAAACACATAAAATTAATTATCATCCTCAATATAATGCAATTTCATCAAATTTATAACTTAAATATTTAAATAAATTCATATTTTTATCTCTAACAACATCAAATAAAGAATGACAAATATGAGTTTATTTGAAGATTTGAGTTACAAATTTGATAAAGTTTATTTTATATCAAAGAATATAACTAAATTTATGAGTTTTGTTTGAAAATTTTGATGAATTTTTGTAAAAACAAGGATAACATTGTTAATATTTTAAATCATAAAAGATTAAATTGTCACTTAAAATTAAAATAGAGGACTAAATCGGGAAGAAAAAAAAGATAAAAGACTAAAACGTTAACTAAAATTAAGTTAAGGGACTATAGGTGGTATTTACCCTTTTTAAATTTAATCACAAAATAATATTTATTTATCGATTTATTTTAGTTAAAGTGTGGGTAATGGGTATGGGTACGAGCACTTAGGTACCTAGAGGGTAAGGGTATGGGTATTAAAGTTGATACCCAAGAAGGTACGGGCACGGGTATGGGTATTTTTTTAAACTGCGGATATGGGTACGGGTACTATAGTACCCTATCCAAACCCTACCCATTGCCATCCCTACACGAGAACCTCCGTTCCTTATTCACTTCTTAACAATCTATATATTGAACTCATTTTTTTTTCGGAGAGTTTCTCTCTTGTTCTTGTGTGTGAACAAATTGTTCCTACTAACAATCGTAATTAAAAAAAAAAAGACTAACAGTGGTATATTAACTAAAAATAAGCTAACGGTTATAAAATTATTATTATTTAATAAATTAAAAAGAAGTTAACAACTATAAATTAACAAAAGATAAATTTATTATTATTAATAAATTAATAAAATGTAGCGGTTATAATTTTATTATTATTAAATTGTGAAGCACCGTTGCTTCATAACAGTACTATAATGACACCTTCTCCAACGATGAACCACAAAAAATTAAAAGTTAAATAACGAACTCATTTTAACCGCTGTTGAACATGTTTATATACATAGACACATTTAATATTTCCGTTACTTGAAAAAATATAGTCAAACATTGAGAAATTAAGTAAATAACCGTTACTAGTCGGTTACTAGAACTATGAGAACGTTATAATAGCATGCTACCTAATATATGTAGCCGTTCAACAGACTTTAGGCAAATGTGAGAATAGTGCCATAACATATCGACAACGTGGAGTGAGGAAACAATTTTTTTATCAAATATATAATTAAAAAAATTAAAAAAAAACAAAAAATCAAAAAATTGTTACTTTTTACAAAATAATTAAATAATAATTTTTAAAATAGTAGATTATTACAACAATACTTTACATCCCATACATATTTGAAAAGCTCAAAACTAAGATAAAAATAAAAAAAAATTTAGAGTTAATATCATAGATGTAATGTATAAGACCCGTGATTTTAAATCCTAAGTTATACAATTTTAGGGTATTTTGTGTTAAATTGCTTAGGCTTTTAACCCAGTTTTCGGTATTTAGTGAGTTAAAGGCCGAAAATATATTTTTGGAAATTGGATTAAAATTATTTGTCGAAGAATAATTTATTTAAGTTTCGAAGAATTTAATTCTGGGCGGTTTTGTTCAAAATATATCAGCTTGCTGAAAATCGTATCTGTCAATTGAGTTGCGACGAGAGTAGATATTTTTATCAAAATAGTTTGAGATGTGAGAGTTGTTGAAAATTTGTTGGTTTGGTTATATATTTATATATATATATATATTATAAGTAATTATATATATATATATATATATATATATTAAGTATATATATGTAGAAAGAAAAGGAAAGGAGGGAAATGGAGAGAAAAGAAAAACAAAGGAAAGAAAGAGAAAGGAGAGAAAATGGAAATTTCCATCTTCTTCCTCCCCTGCCTCGCGTGTTTTTTTTCCTCCTTCCTCCATCTTCATCCATTTTTGTTCTTCCTTGCTTCTTTGAGTTCGCAATTGATAGTGGGTGATAGGACAAGGATTTCTCAACTTCACTCTTCACCTTCGATTCGAAAACGAAGAAAAACGGTTTTAGGGATTCAAACTCAAATCTCTCCGTTTCATCTATATCTAAGCGTCGTTTCAAGAAGTGATAGAAGGGAAAGTTGCTCACCACTACACTACGGTGCTAGTGAGCTAACTTTGGAAGCGGCGTTGCGAGCGGAGGTTTTTATCGGATTTGCTCAGGGTACCGTAATCGGACGTAAAAGCTAAAGTGAAGGTAAGGGCTCCTTCTAAACTTTTAGTTTGCATTTAGGGACTTACTTGTGGTTGTGTGGAAAAGAATTTGGTTAGGGTTAAAGCAAGGTTTTATAGAGAATGAATTTTAAACCCATTTATGTATGGTTTTGAGTATATGAAACTTGCCGTGTTTGAGTGATGGATTATGTTGATTTGTGTTCGTTGTTTTGACGTATTCTAAATTGATAACTGATGAAATTTGAGTTTGTTTTGTGTAGTTTGTGTGGAAAATGATTTGGAATGAAGTAGGGATTGAATGTGAAAGTATGTTTGAGTTGGTTTTGTGTGGAAAATGATTTGGAATGAAGTATGGATTGAATGTGAAAGTATGTGTGAGTTTGTTCTGTGTGGTTTGTGTGGAAAATGTTTTGGAGTGAATTTTGGATTGAATGTGAAAGTTGGTTTTGTGTGGAGTTTGAAAACCATTAAGTTAAACGAGTATTAAGAATGGGGAATCTCTTAATGTCTTGTTTACTTAATGTGAGTTTGTGAAAATCATTAAGTTAACTGGGCGTTAAGAATGGGGAATCTCTTAATGTCTTAGTTACTTAATGTTGTTGAAAAATCGTTTAAGTTAACTGAGCGTTAAGAATGGGGAATCTCTTAATGTCTCGGTTACTTAATGTTTGTTTTTGAAAATGGTTTCAGGGAAACGAGTATTAAGAATGGGGAATCTCTTAATGACTTGTTTACTGAAGGTTTTGTTGTGGAAATTGATTAAGTCAAAAGTATATTAAGAATGGGGAATCTCTTAATATGTTTGTTTGCTTAATGTTTTGGTGTGAAAATCGGTTAAGTAAATGAGTATTAAAAATGGGGAATCTTTTAATATCTGCATTTACTTAACGCTTGTTGTGAATGGAGTTGGTGTATGCTCATGCATTTCATTTGGTAAATTGTGCTGACCCGTGATAGGTGGCACCTCGGTAAACTGTACTGACTCGTGATAGGTGGTATGTTTACGATTTACTTTTTGGTAAGTTGTGTTGACCCGTGATAGGTGACACCTCGGTAAGTAGTACTTTGGCCTGTGATAGGCGGTACCCTTACAACTTACGTTTTTTTCTTTTGGTAAATCGTGCTGACCCGTGATAGGTGACACCTCGGTAAACAGTACTGACCCGTGATAGGTGGTACGTTTACGATTTACGCTTTTTAGTAAATCGTGCTGACCCGTGATAGGTGGCACCTCGGTAATTGGTACTTTGGCCTGTGATAGGCGGTACAATTATGATTTACGGCCCTTCAAGGAGGGTTTTGGTTTGGAATTCCGAGTCCATGCATTTTGGCATATACGCATTGCATTAGGGTGCTCGGCACACGAGTCGTGTTTGATTCAAATTTATGATTGTGATGATATTACTAAGTGCTATGTTTTGGAACAGATTGTGTGTAAGTGTGTTTGATTCAAGTTTATGATTGAGTGTTTGAACTTAAGTTGTGGTGGTAAATGGGGTTTTATTTGCTAAGAGTTATGTTTTGGAATTGTGTGATAGTATGTTAGATTGTAAAACGATTTCGAAACTCATAATGTCGTGGTGATTGTATGGATATTACTAAGTGTTAAGGTTTGGAGTGGTGTTTGAATGTGATTGAGTTAGTTTATGTATTTTTGAGAGAATATATTGGGAAATCGATTTACCAAATCGAATTGATGAGTTACAGGGGCCCTGTTTTGCACGAAATCGATTTATCCAACCGATTTTGTAAGTTGTCTTTCAAAATCATTTAAGAAATCGATTTGGGAAATCGATTTGGATACAATTGGATTCAAGTCAGGGGCTTCGTTTTCCCGAAATCGATTTACCCAATCGATTGGATTCAATACAGGGGCTCTGTCTGTCTGTCCATCGATTTACCCAATCGATTGAGTCAATCGATTTACCCAATCGATTGATTTAAGCCCAAAGTTCAGTTTTCACTAAAAACTTTCAGGAAATTGACTTACCCAATCGATTGGCTCAAGGGAAAATCTTATTTTGAGTTTGATAATTGATTGCTCAATTGATTTATCAATGTTTTGTTCAGTTATGTATTACTTGAGGGATTGAGAACTTCCTTTTGATTTCATTTACATTTGGCAAGCATTACATGAACTTTTAGCATGTGGAAAACCCTTCTAAGATGCATGATAAGTTGAAAAGGTTATTCGTGCATTTAAAAGCTTAAATGTTATGTGTTAACTGTTAATTTCGGTTGGTGACCCTTTACAACTATTGTGGAAATCTGGGCTTTGCCCTCAGATGAGAGCCAGGACTATCCTACCGGTTCATACCTTGTGGATAGGGATGCAGATAGGAATGCTTGACTGGAGCTACGTTAGGAGGATCTCACGGGGCGCGTGGAGATCACTCAGGGTGTTTAGTGTGTTTTGTAGAATGATCAGATTAGGTTGACATAGAGGGAATAAATGTCTTTCTTTTGAATTGTGTTTATTTTAAATTGGAAAATTGTATCTTTACTAATATTGTCAGCATGACAGTTTATTTTCGATGGGTTCCATGTACCATTTTTTGAGGTGTAAATACTCTGGATTCATATTTCGAAAAACTTTTCCGCTGCTTATAAATTTTAATGGCTTAGTTATATATATATCCAAAGGTGTTATTTTATTAATTTGCTCAGTTTTATTTATTTCCTTGTTGTATTTTTAATTTCTTTCGAAAAAAAAAATACACCCTCGCTTTGAAAAACGGGGTGTTACATTGTGGTATCAGAGCTTTGGTTTGGTTTTCTTTGGGGGCTGTGGAGCCTTTGGTTGTAGATTGTAAGTCAACCTGTAGGTTGCGAGTCGTTATCTGATCATGCGTCGGGGTAATTGGTCTGAGTTGTCAGATCAGGGGTAGTTATTATGTGTTGATATATTCAAAACTTAGTTTTGGAATTATTCGAAGTGGTGTTAACACTTCTTCTTGATGTTGGTTTTTCGGAAACACTACCTCCAAGAGGGAGCGACATTGCAAGGACGAACGTCAGTAGGGATGATCAAAGCGTTGAAGCTACAAATAACATGGATGTTTTGTTGTTGCACGAACTACTGCAAGGACTCGACGGGATCTGGAGAAGAGGGAAAGAGGGATTTATGCTATTAAGTCAAGAGGATTGAAAGATTGTCGTCATTACCATCCTCCAAAGTTCAAGGGTGATGAGAACTCAAGAAAAGAGATTATTAGTGGATTCGAGAAATGGAAAAGATCTTCGAGATGACGAATTGCCAAGCAGACTTGAAGCAAATCATGATGACATGGAATTTATAAAATGGTTCCAAGGACACAAAAGCTATGTGTTGGTGTAAACTCGAAGATGATGAGTATGGATGAATTAACATTAGACTAATAAGGGATTTCAAGTAAAGATCTAAGTTGAGGACTCTTGTTAAGAAAAGTATTAGATGTTTTCCTGGTAGATTTCAGGATGAAACTGGATGAAGTTTGACAACTGTCTAGGGGATGTGAACATCATGGAACTGTTGAGAAGATAAGGCTTCCATTTGGGATAACATTTGGTGCTGAGGTGTCAATGAAAGAGACTGATATTGAAGTTAAGGGAGCGTTGCACATTACGAGTAAATACTCCTTTGGATAGATGAAATATGCTTTGAGGAATTGTCGATACCTTGAGGAATAAAGTCGAACATTCGAGTTAGACTAGATTCGCAACTTGGATTATTAAGTATGCATCTCATGACGAGTATAGGAGTGAGACTATATATTTTGTTGATAAGTGACCAATCTCTTTGTGGTTTAGGAGATAGTAAGTACGGATAGTGATATTGGATGAATCTATAGACACATAAGTGTGAATTGTGAGCAATGTTCGGCAAAACATAATGAGTTAGGCCTTGATGTATTGAACCCTATGTTACCATTAAGTGGAATTTGAAGTATCGAGTACGGGAATACTTCGAGATGGCGGTAATATAAGTTTTGAGAGTCTATTAAAGGATGGGAATTACTAAGAGGATGTTAATATTTTGATAGGTCGGAAGGATTATTCGAGATTTGATTTGGGACCCTAAGATGGTTGATTTTATTAGTTGATGATCTAATATC
>JBBPBT010001258.1:2152146-2274603 GCA_037974875.1 Cicer bijugum | reverse complement strand
GTGTTCGTTGTTTTGACGTATTCTAAATTGATAACTGATGAAATTTGAGTTTGTTTTGTGTAGTTTGTGTGGAAAATGATTTGGAATGAAGTAGGGATTGAATGTGAAAGTATGTTTGAGTTGGTTTTGTGTGGAAAATGATTTGGAATGAAGTATGGATTGAATGTGAAAGTATGTGTGAGTTTGTTCTGTGTGGTTTGTGTGGAAAATGTTTTGGAGTGAATTTTGGATTGAATGTGAAAGTTGGTTTTGTGTGGAGTTTGAAAACCATTAAGTTAAACGAGTATTAAGAATGGGGAATCTCTTAATGTCTTGTTTACTTAATGTGAGTTTGTGAAAATCATTAAGTTAACTGGGCGATAAGAATGGGGAATCTCTTAATGTCTTAGTTACTTAATGTTGTTGAAAAATCGTTTAAGTTAACTGAGCGTTAAGAATGGGGAATCTCTTAATGTCTTAGTTACTTAAAGTTGTTGGAAATCGTTTAAGTTAACTGAGCGTTAAGAATGGGGAATCTCTTAATGTCTCGGTTACTTAATGTTTGTTTTTGAAAATGGTTTCAGGGAAACGAGTATTAAGAATGGGGAATCTCTTAATGACTTGTTTACTGAAGGTTTTGTTGTGGAAATTGATTAAGTCAAAAGTATATTAAGAATGGGGAATCTCTTAATATGTCTGTTTACTTAATGTTTTGGTGTGAAAATCGGTTAAGTAAATGAGTATTAAAAATGGGGAATCTTTTAATATCTGCATTTACTTAACGCTTGTTGTGAATGGAGTTGGTGTATGCTCATGCATTTCATTTGGTAAATTGTGCTGACCCGTGATAGGTGGCACCTCGGTAAATTGTACTGACCCGTGATAGGTGGTACGTTTACGATTTACTTTTTGGTAAGTTGTGCTGACCCGTGATAGGTGGCACCTCGGTAAGTAGTACTTTGGCCTGTGATAGGCGGTACCCTTACGACTTACGCTTTTTCTTTTGGTAAATCGTGCTGACCCGTGATAGGTGGCACCTCGGTAAACAGTATTGACCCGTGATAGGTGGTACGTTTACGATTTACGCTTTTTAGTAAATCGTGCTGACCCGTGATAGGTGGCACCTCGGTAATTGGTACTTTGGCCTGCGATAGGCGGTACAATTATGATTTACGGCCCTTCGAGGAGGGGTTTGGTTTGGAATTCCGAGTCCATGCATTTTGGCATATACGCATTGCATTAGGGTGCTCGGCACACGAGTCGTGTTTGATTCAAATTTATGATTGTGATGATATTACTAAGTGCTATGTTTTGGAACAAATTGTGTGTAAGTGTGTTTGATTCAAGTTTATGATTGAGTGTTTGAACTTAAGTTGTGGTGGTAAATGGGGTTTTATTTGCTAAGAGTTATGTTTTGGAATTGTGTGATAGTATGTTAGATTGTAAAACGATTTCGAAACTCATAATGTCGTGGTGATTGTATGGATATTACTAAGTGTTAAGGTTTGGAGTGGTGTTTGAATGTGATTGAGTTAGTTTATGTATTTTTGAGAGAATATACTGGGAAATCGATTTACCAAATCAATTTGATGAGTTACAGGGGCCCTGTTTTGCACGAAATCGATTTATCCAACCGATTTTGTAAGTTGTCTTTCAAAATCATTTAAGAAATCGATTTGGGAAATCGATTTGGATACAATTGGATTCAAGTCAGGGGCTTCGTTTTCCCGAAATCGATTTACCCAATCGATTGGAATCAATACAGGGGCTCTGTCTGTCTGTCAATCGATTTACCCAATCGATTGAGTCAATCGATTTACCCAATCGATTGATTTAAGCCCAGAGTTCAGTTTTCACTAAAAACTTTCAGGAAATTGATTTCCCCAATCGATTGGTTCAGTGGGAAATCTTATGTTGAGTTTGATAATTGATTGCTCAATTGATTTATCAATGCTTTGTTCAGTTATGTATTATTTGATGGATTGATAACTTCCTTTTGATTTCATTTATATTTGGCAAGCATTACATGAACTTTTAGCATGTGGAAAACCCTTCTAAGATGCATGATAAGTTGAAAAGGTTATTTGTGCATTTAAAAGCTTAAATGTTATGTGTTAACTGTTAATTTCGGTTGGTGACCCTTTACAACTATTGTGGAAATCTGGGCTTTGCCCTCAGATGAGAGCCAGGACTATCCTACCGGTTCATACCTTGTGGATAGGGATGCAGATAGGAATGCTTGACTGGAGCTACGTTAGGAGGATCTCACGGGGCGCGTGGAGATCACTCAGGGTGTTTAGTGTGTTTTGTAGAATGATTAGATTAGGTTGACATAGAGGGAATAAATGTCTTTCTTTTGAATTGTGTTTATTTTAAATTGGAAAATTGTATCTTTACTAATATTGTCAGCATGACAGTTTATTTTCGATGGGTTCCATGTACCATTTTTTTTGAGGTGTAAATACTCTAGATTCATATTTCGAAAAACTTTTCCGCTGCTTATAAATTGAAATGACTTAAATATTTATCAAAAGGTATTTCCGTATTTATTTCTCTGTTTTATTTTAATTTCTTTTAAAAAAAAATATACCCTCGCTTTGAAAAACGGGGTGTTACATTGTGGTATCAGAGCTTTGGTTTGGTTTTCTTTGGGGGCTGTGGAGCCTTTGGTTGTAGATTGTAAGTCAACCTATAGGTTGCGAGTCGTTATCTGATCATGCGTCGGGGTAATTGGTCTGAGTTGTTAGATCAGGGGTAGTTATTATGTGTTGATGTATTCAAAACTTAGTTTTGGAATTATTCGAAGTGGTGTTAACACTTCTTCTTGATGTTGGTTTTTCGGAAACACTACCTCCAAGAGGGAGCGACATTGCAAGGACGAACGTCAGTAGGGATGATCAAAGGGTTGAAGCTACAAATAACATGGATGTTTTGTTGTTGCACGAACTACTGCAAGGACTCGACGGGATCTGGAGAAGAGGGAAAGAGGGATTTATGCTATTAAGTCAAGAGGATTGAAAGATTGTCGTCATTACCATCCTCCAAAGTTCAAGGGTGATGAGAACTCAAGAAAAGAGATTATTAGTGGATTCGAGAAATGGAAAAGATCTTCGAGATGACGAATTGCCAAGCAGACTTGAAGCAAATCATGATGACATGGAATTTATAAAATGGTTCCAAGGACACAAAAGCTATGTGTTGGTGTAAACTCGAAGATGATGAGTATGGATGAATTAACATTAGACTAATAAGGGATTTCAAGTAAAGATCTAAGTTGAGGACTCTTGTTAAGAAAAGTATTAGATGTTTTCCTGGTAGATTTCAGGATGAAACTGGATGAAGTTTGACAACTGTCTAGGGGATGTGAACATCATGGAACTGTTGAGAAGATAAGGCTTCCATTTGGGATAACATTTGGTGCTGAGGTGTCAATGAAAGAGACTGATATTGAAGTTAAGGGAGCGTTGCACATTAGGAGTAAATACTCCTTTGGATAGATAAAATATGCTTTGAGGAATTGTCGATACCTTGAGGAATAAAGTCGAACATTCGAGTTAGACTAGATTCGCAACTTGGATTATTAAGTATGCATCTCATGACGAGTATAGGAGTGAGACTATATATTTTGTTGATAAGTGACCAATCTCTTTGTGGTTTAGGAGATAGTAAGTACGGATAGTGATATTGGATGAATCTATAGACACATAAGTGTGAATTGTGAGCAATGTTCGGCAAAACATAATGAGTTAGGCCTTGATGTATTGAACCCTATGTTACCATTAAGTGGAATTTGAAGTATCGAGTACGGGAATACTTCGAGATGGCGGTAATATAAGTTTTGAGAGTCTATTAAAGGATGGGAATTACTAAGAGGATGTTAATATTTTGATAGGTCGGAAGGATTATTCGAGATTTGATTTGGGACCCTAAGATGGTTGATTTTATTAGTTGATGATCTAATATCCACAAAGTGGGATGGAGGACCAAGTAATGCTTAAGACATTACTTGAGTGCATGTCATGGGGATTGTTATTGTGTTCGTCAATCAAGGGAATTAAATTTGTTGGATAGGAAACAATTGAACATGAAATGGAAAAGTTTGTTGGGAAATAGTAAGCCTTGATTTATTCGAATCACTATGATGAAAATGTATCAAGGTTCGAGGTAGAAATTTAAGGTTTGTATAAATGGAAAAGTGATGGAGCGAATACAATGCGGTTGACCTGTCATAATGAAAGGATAATCAGCAAGTTGCAAATGAAGGACTCAGCGAAATTAAGAAGTACCAGAATGAATATTGGTAGTAGAAGTAGGAGAACTATTTTCAAGTTGGTGCATGATTGCGAAGTATGTAAGAAATTTTCTAGTGAGGCATGAAATTTGAGGTGTTAGGCATGAGACAAATGTAGACCTTGATATGTGAATTAGATTCAAGTTGGATCTTAATGGAAAACGTGACTCTTGAAATGAAGTACTAAACTGAGAAGAAGTTTGGGTATCCCAAGTGGTATAGTCTTTGGCACGATTTCGAAAATATTTGAGGAAGCTTTGACCACCAAGCATATGTGGGCAATGGAATTATTAAATTTATAACTGGAAATAACATACTAATAAGAACACTACAGTTGACGTAGTTGTACGACTTAAGAAAAATCGAGGATTTGTGGACAAGGGAGAAATTTAGGAGTTCTCAGATGTAGTGATTGTTCGGTGCTCAGTATGTTGGGGTCATTCTAAGTGTTTCAGTTCGGTACCAAATGGATGTTTTGTACCTAGTGGATACAAATGAGACTACGTGACATAGGTATGGGATATTTTACTTCGTCGACAGGATCAAAGTTATAGGAAAATAAGGAAAAACTAAATGGACCTTGAGAAGATTGTTGACTGCTGGTACGTTAAGATAATCTCAGATGTAAGTTGCAAGGAGCGCTATTACAGTTCGGTTAAGATAGTATAAGCCACCATCATGGTTATTGGTTATTTATTGACAAATTGAGGGACTGATCATCCTTAATCTCTTGTCAATAGTAGACAAAACCATGTTGAATGGAACGGACGAGCCTTACTGACTATGAATGGGTGCAGAGTTATTAAGCACCCTATGAGAAGGGGTAGGCAACATTTTTTCGAGAAGGCCGGGTGAAACAAGTTGTGACTGGTTTGTTGAATTCGGGCACGAACCAAGTATGGATTGTTACTCGTACTTTAAGTTTCGAGGACGAAACTAATTTAAGGGGGGTAGTAATGTAAGACCCGTGATTTTAAATCCTAAGTTATACAATTTTAGGGTATTTTGTGTTAAATTGCTTAGGCTTTCAACCCAGTTTTCGGTATTTAGTGAGTTAAAGGCCGAAAATATATTCTTGGAAATTGGATTAAAATTATTTGTCGAAGAATAATTTATTTAAGTTTCGAAGAATTTAATTCTGGGCGGTTTTGTTCAAAATATATCAGCTTGCTGAAAATCGTATCTGTCAATTGAGTTGCGACGAGAGTAGATATTTTTATCAAAATAGTTTGAGATGTGAGAGTTGTTGAAAATTTGTTGGTTTGGTTATATATTTATATATATATATATATTATAAGTAATTATATATATATATATATATATATATATATATATATATATATATTAAGTATATATATGTAGAAAGAAAAGGAAAGGAGGGAAATGGAGAGAAAAGAAAAACAAAGGAAAGAAAGAGAAAGGAGAGAAAATGGAAATTTCCATCTTCTTCCTCCCCTGCCTCGCGTGTTTTTTTTCCTCCTTCCTCCATCTTCATCCATTTTTGTTCTTCCTTGCTTCTTTGAGTTCGCAATTGATAGTGGGTGATAGGACAAGGATTTCTCAACTTCACTCTTCACCTTCGATTCGAAAACGAAGAAAAACGGTTTTAGGGATTCAAACTCAAATCTCTCCGTTTCATCTATATCTAAGCGTCGTTTCAAGAAGTGATAGAAGGGAAAGTTGCTCACCACTACACTACGGTGCTAGTGAGCTAACTTTGGAAGCGGCGTTGCGAGCGGAGGTTTTTATCGGATTTGCTCAGGGTACCGTAATCGGACGTAAAAGCTAAAGTGAAGGTAAGGGCTCCTTCCAAACTTTTAGTTTGCATTTAGGGACTTACTTGTGGTTGTGTGGAAAAGAATTTGGTTAGGGTTAAAGCAAGGTTTTATAGAGAATGAATTTTAAACCCATTTATGTATGATTTTGAGTATATGAAACTTGCCGTGTTTGAGTGATGGATTATGTTGATTCGTGTTCGTTGTTTTGACGTATTCTAAATTGATAACTGATGAAATTTGAGTTTGTTTTGTGTAGTTTGTGTGGAAAATGATTTGGAATGAAGTAGGGATTGAATGTGAAAGTATGTTTGAGTTGGTTTTGTGTGGAAAATGATTTGGAATGAAGTATGGATTGAATGTGAAAGTATGTGTGAGTTTGTTCTGTGTGGTTTGTGTGGAAAATGTTTTGGAGTGAATTTTGGATTGAATGTGAAAGTTGGTTTTGTGTGGAGTTTGAAAACCATTAAGTTAAACGAGTATTAAGAATGGGGAATCTCTTAATGTCTTGTTTACTTAATGTGAGTTTGTCAAAATCATTAAGTTAACAGAGCGTTAAGAATGGGGAATCTCTTAATGTCTTAGTTACTTAATGTTGTTGAAAAATCGTTTAAGTTAACTGAGCGTTAAGAATGGGGAATCTCTTAATGTCTTGTTTACTTAATGTGAGTTTGTGAAAATCATTAAGTTAACTGGGCGTTAAGAATGGGGAATCTCTTAATGTCTTAGTTACTTAATGTTGTTGAAAAATCGTTTAAGTTAACTGAGCGTTAAGAATGGGGAATCTCTTAATGTCTCGGTTACTTAATGTTTGTTTTTGAAAATGGTTTCAGGGAAACGAGTATTAAGAATGGGGAATCTCTTAATGACTTGTTTACTGAAGGTTTTGTTGTGGAAATTGATTAAGTCAAAAGTATATTAAGAATGGGGAATCTCTTAATATGTCTGTTTGCTTAATGTTTTGGTGTGAAAATCGGTTAAGTAAATGAGTATTAAAAATGGGGAATCTTTTAATATCTGCATTTACTTAACGCTTGTTGTGAATGGAGTTGGTGTATGCTCATGCATTTCATTTGGTAAATTGTGCTGACCCGTGATAGGTGGCACCTCGGTAAACTGTACTGACCCGTGATAGGTGGTATGTTTACGATTTACTTTTTGGTAAGTTGTGTTGACCCGTGATAGGTGACACCTCGGTAAGTAGTACTTTGGCCTGTGATAGGCGGTACCCTTACAACTTACGTTTTTTTCTTTTGGTAAATCGTGCTGACCTGTGATAGGTGGCACCTCGGTAAACAGTACTGACCCGTGATAGGTGGTACGTTTACGATTTACGCTTTTTAGTAAATCGTGCTGACCCGTGATAGGTGGCACCTCGGTAATTGGTACTTTGGCCTGCGATAGGCGGTACAATTATGATTTACGGCCCTTCGAGGAGGGTTTTGGTTTGGAATTCCGAGTCCATGCATTTTGGCATATACGCATTGCATTAAGGTGCTCGGCACACGAGTCGTGTTTGATTCAAATTTATGATTGTGATGATATTACTAAGTGCTATGTTTTGGAACAGATTGTGTGTAAGTGTGTTTGATTCAAGTTTATGATTGAGTGTTTGAACTTAAGTTGTGGTGGTAAATGGGGTTTTATTTGCTAAGAGTTATGTTTTGGAATTGTGTGATAGTATGTTAGATTGTAAAACGATTTCGAAACTCATAATGTCGTGGTGATTGTATGGATATTACTAAGTGTTAAGGTTTGGAGTGGTGTTTGAATGTGATTGAGTTAGTTTATGTATTTTTGAGAGAATATACTGGGAAATCGATTTACCAAATCGATTTGATGAGTTACAGGGGCCCTGTTTTGCACGAAATCGATTTATCCAACCAATTTTGTAAGTTGTCTTTCAAAATCATTTAAGAAATCGATTTGGATACAATTGGATTCAAGTCAGGGGCTTCGTTTTCCCGAAATCGATTTACCCAATCGATTGGATTCAATACAGGGGCTCTGTCTGTCTGTCAATCGATTTACCCAATCGATTGAGTCAATCGATTTACCCAATCGATTGAGTCAATCGATTTACCCAATCGATTGATTTAAGCCCAGAGTTCAGTTTTCACTAAAAATTTTCAGGAAATTGACTTACCCAATCGATTGGCTCAAGGGAAAATCTTATTTTGAGTTTGATAATTGATTGCTCAATTGATTTATCAATGTTTTGTTCAATTATGTATTACTTGAGGGATTGAGAACTTCCTTTTGATTTCATTTACATTTGGCAAGCATTACATGAACTTTTAGCATGTGGAAAACCCTTCTAAGATGCATGATAAGTTGAAAAGGTTATTTGTGCATTTAAAAGCTTAAATGTTATGTGTTAACTGTTAATTTCGGTTGGTGACCCTTTACAACTATTGTGGAAATCTGAGCTTTGCCCTCAGATGAGAGCCAGGACTATCCTACCGGTTCATACCTTGTGGATAGGGATGCAGATAGGAATGCTTGACTGGAGCTACGTTAGGAGGATCTCACGGGGCGCGTGGAGATCACTCAGGGTGTTTAGTGTGTTTTGTAAAATGATCAGATTAGGTTGACATAGAGGGAATAAATGTCTTTCTTTTGAATTGTGTTTATTTTAAATTGGAAAATTGTATCTTTACTAATATTGTCAGCATGACAGTTTATTTTCGATGGGTTCCATGTACCATTTTTTGAGGTGTAAATACTCTGGATTCATATTTCGAAAAACTTTTCCGCTGCTTATAAATTTTAATGGCTTAGTTATATATATATCCAAAGGTGTTATTTTATTAATTTGCTCAGTTTTATTTATTTCCTTGTTGTATTTTTAATTTCTTTCGAAAAAAAAAATACACCCTCGCTTTGAAAAACGGGGTGTTACATAATGCATCTGATTTGTATAGTCATGTCCTATGAAACAATCTTAGATATATAAAACTTAAAAGACAATTGAGTTGGTGATAATTTTTTTTTTAAGTTTAGAATCTGATTAGTGAAACTATTAAATTAAAATAAAATAAGTAGTTTAAAACTTATTTATTAAAGAAGGGGCAATAGAGTAATGTTTTGATAAATGAAGGGGAATTTCCACCATACTTCCCCTAAATACCATTCGTACAAAACAAAATTCTCCATTTTCTTTCAAAGCACTTTCTCTTCTTTCTGTGAGCAAACTTAGAGAAAACCACCATTATTATTGTTCATCTCAATCTCCAAACCTCCCATTCTCTTTACTTTTCCAAATCCTTCAAAACCAAAAGCTTCTTAAGGTTTCTTAAAAAAAAAATTTAAACCTTGCATGTCCAAATATGCCCTTACACTCTTAGAAATTAGACTCGATCAAGGAAGCAAGGGAGAACAAACCAAAATTGAAGAACTTAAGCTCAAAAATTGATTTAATCAGAACCTCATTTTCTCCCTGTGCAACACAAACAGTGAATTCTTTATATTAAAACTTTTTATATCATCTGAGACTGAGGGATTAAATTTTATTACTTATTCTGAAATTGTTCGGAATAATGGGAATGGAAAAAGAAACCAAAAATAGTGAGAAATTAACATAAAATTTAGCACATAGGGATTTCCTTGAACATTTTCGATTGTCTATGTTAATTTAGAATGTGCATGCAACTTATCTCTGGTTGTGTAATGTTTGTGAATGAATTATATGTTAAAAAAATTTAATTAGATGCGCAAACCTTAATTTAAGGTCAATATGCTTGTTGAGCACGATTTCTTCTCACTATTGTTGTTTGCTCTGATGCGTAAGTGAAACTATGAGTTATGTTACATTAAATTCTTTTCGCATATAAGTGTTTTAAAACCAAAGTTTTTTCTATCATCCACATCAAACTAAAGCTAAACATATAAAATAATAACACAAAACATATAAATGTAAAAACATCCAATTTAAAAGAAAAAAAATTGCAAATGGGTAAGTTGTATATCAAAACATAGGCATAATGCATGCTACTAAAACTATATGATCTAGAGATAAATTTGCCACTAAGGCAACTTCCACACAAAAAGATCACCCATACCAATGGGGAAAATAAATTTGTCACTAAGGCAACTCCCACAAATATGCATATGTCATGACATGTAGATATAGTATCAAATACATATATTCCCACACAACCCACTCATAATCATGTCATATGCATTCAAAATCACTTTTTAAAATCATTCACCTATCATTAAGAACACATACCACACATCCATATCATGAGTATCACATATTCATAGACAAATAATCATAAAAATTATGACTTTCACCCAATACACATAAAAATTGAAACTTGATATCATGTAGGCCATAAAAATTAACACTTTAACATAAATAACAAGAAAATTGAAACTCCAATTCATATACTTAATAAAAGTTAAAACTTTATCACATATAAGATAAAAATTCAAACTTTATTTCATATTCATCATAAAACTATAATTTTATCACACATAACATAAAATTTATACTTTACTCCATAGAAGTCATATATTACAATTAGTCTAACTATAATTTGTATTAGTCTAACTATAATTTGTATTAGTCTCAATAAAAATTGGGGTTTTATTATTTTAATCCATTAGTCTAACTATAATTTGTATTAGGGTCTAACTATAATCACAAATATTTATTTCATATCATCCAACCAACGGTCTAACTATAATTTGTGTGGGGTAAATCTCTTACCTTGGTCGTTTTTCTTCCTAGTACAAAGCTTTAACCCCCAATAAGTTGTTCATAAGAAAAAAAAGTTCCAAACTTTGGATACAGGAAGAAAAGGATGTGTGAAGGTGATGGTAGCTAGGGTTTGGGTATTCTTGTTTGTTTATTATTAGTGAGTTTATAGAAATTGTGGACTTAGGGAAATTGTTGGTTAGATAATGTTGGACCTTAATGAAGAATAAGAGTGACAAAATGTCACTCTTTTTACTTTTTTTGTTAACCTTCATCATAAAAATCAAGTCACAAACACATAGCCCAAATTTCTATTCATTCAAGTGGATTGTGTAAGACTCTGAATTTTCTAAACTCTAATTTATGCAATTTTATTGTATTTTGTGTTGAATTGCTTAGGTTTTTAACCCAATTTTTATTTTATGAATTAAGTATAAAAAATATATTTTGTTAGAGTTAGTAATACGTTTAAAATACAAGTATATATATTTTTTTGAGAATCGATTAAAATTATCTATTAGAGTATAATATAATTAAGTTACGAAAAATTTATTTCCGAATAAAATTTTAAAGTGTCACTTCTTACTGATAAATTCATTTGTCAATTGAGTTGCAACGATAAAAAATATTTTTATTAAATTAGATTGAGAAGTGGATGATGTGATGTGTGTATAAATGATTAAATTTAATTTTATAATATATATATATATATATATATATATATATATATATATATATGAATCCAGCAAGACAAAAAATCTTTTCTTCCTTTCAGTTTCCGCGCCCATCCATTTCTTCTTTCTCCCTGTTTTCAAAAAAAATAGTGGTGTTGGTTTAAAATAAAAAAACAAAAACAAAAACCTTCATTTTCTACTAAATCAAAGCCTCCATTCAAGACGGTGCTTGTGAGCTAATTTATTTGAAGTGAGATACTTCCTCTTTTTTTCTTCTAAATTCGTAAACTTTATACGATGGGGGAATGAGTGAAATTTTTGCGTTCTTAACAAATCCTTTGTTGTTGATGATGATGATTTTGTTAGTAAGAGTTAAAAAAAAAATTGATTTTTGATGTGTTTGAGTTACGTAATGAGTTATTTTCAAATAAATGAGTTTGAACTGAAATTGAAATTTTACCAAAAAAAAAAAAATTGGAGTTGTTAAAGTTGGGAAAAAGTTCAAATTTTAACTAAGTTAAAAAGTTTTAGCTAAAAAGTTAGATTGAAATTAAAATGTTTAGAGTTTAAAATGTTACTATTTTAATTACTTTAGGACTGAGTTTAAAAAGAAAAAGTTTAGAGTACTTCATTAACTCAAATTTTTGGTGCTTTAATAATTGAGCGTGTGTATGTTTGATTTGAAAAATATTCGTTTTAACTAAATAATATAGATTATTTGGTTTTAAATGTTTGGTGTCAGAAAAAGATATAATTTTGGAATTTTGTTGTGGCTGGATAAATTTTAGTTGTGAATAAATTGTTATAGATATTTATGTTTATGTAGTTAGCTCATTGAGTCTCGAAAATGAATCGAGACAATTGGCGCCGCCGAGTTAGCGGTGGGGAAAACTCTGATATACTAATGTTATTGTGGTGATTAAAGAAAAATGACTTTTCTTAGTTTATGCATTTCCAAAAATAGTTGTTATGATTGATGATCAGGAATGTATACATGTGATTATCAAATCTTTGAACTTGTGTTTTAAGGAAAGTTAGTGAATTGTTATTTCAAGTAGTTTTTATATGTATACTTTCAATTTTTTTTTAAAATAAACAAAGTTTGCATGATTTTAATTAAAGTTTCAAGTTTATTAATTAAAGGTTAAAAAGTCTTGAGTTAGAATTTATTTTTTTATTTTATTAAAAAAATTCCAAGTTTCATGAATTAAAATACAAGCTTTGTTGATAAGAAAAGAAAAATAAAATATTTAATATATTTTGAAAGGAATGAAACTATTTCAAAGAGTTATAACTTTGAAACTAGAAAAAATATTTATTGATATCTTTTGTGTGGTTATGTAGTTATTTGGAAAAAAAATGAGTTATAGTAAATTTGAGAAAATTTTGTGGTTGTTTGAAAATTTTTGAGAAATATAATTTAAAACGTTTCAAAAAATTGTTAGGGAATTCACTGAAAAATTAAAGGATGTTAATTTCTAAAAATATATTTTATATGTTGAAAGTGTGTTGTGGTTAATGGTACTATTAATCCTTATTCATTGTAAATTCTTTTAGTAAAATATACTCTAAGGAGGTTACGAGTAAGAAAGGATTTGTAAGGTAGTTATAGTGTAAGGGATTAATTTGACTAAGTCAAATACTATTTGATTAAAGGTGTTGGCATAAACAAGATTTTTCGATGTGCTTGATTGTGGTAGTGATAACTGTTGAAAAAACTATAATTATGGTAAGAGCTCCTTCTAAATTTTTAGTTTGCACATAGGGACCTTATATATGTGATTTTTTGCTGTGCTTGATTGTAGTAGTGATAACTTTGAAAAAGCTATAACTAAGGTAAGGACTCTTTCCAAATTTTTAGTTTGTACATAGGGATCTTATAAGTGTGATTTATGTATGATTGATGTGTGAATATGTGATGATTACTATTGATGTGATGATGCATTCTTGAGTGATAGTACGTGTTGCTACATGTTATGAATTTTATGGAGGATAATATGTCTTGAGTATGCTACGTGAAAAGTATAAAAATTAATTTTTCTGTAATGAGTATTAAAAGAGGAGTATTTTAATAGCTACATTTACATAATGAATGTTGTGAAAGAGTTAGAGTATGCTCATGCAATTCATAGTTAGTGGTAATTGTGATGAGCCACAGGATAGTCCATCTTATCCTAACGAGGATTTATTTATTGCGTAGGTCTGTGTTAGACTGCACTCTAGTAAATCGTGTTGATCTGTGATAGGTGGCACCTTGGTAATTAGTACTGATTTGTGAGAGGTGGTACATTTATGATTTACGTCCCTCGAGGAGGGTTTGGAAATTCCGAAATCATGTACACTAAATAGAAAAAATTGCATTAGGGTGCTTGGCACGCGAGTCATGTTTATTATAATATGATATATGTATATACATGTTCTGTTATTGTTGTTATCATGCCATAACTGCTAAGTGGTTATTGCTTGTTTTTTTTGACATAATTGTTAAATATTGATTGTTAATTTCGGTTGGTGACCCTTTACATTATTGTGGAAATAAGGCATTGCCCTCGAATGATAGCCGAGTTTGTTGCATCAACTGCTACTCTAATGACAAAAACATCGTTAGACTTCTCTGACTGGAGGAGATAACATAATTGGAGCAGTACTTATGTGTAGGTGTCTGCCGAGACCACTACAGGGATGTGAGCAATGTCTGATAGGTCTCACAGTCTTGGTGTATTTCCTATTTGTATATTATAGACTATTGGTCCAAAGACTATGGGAAGGATCAATCATGTACTTCCTTAATTGTGACATGTGTAACACGTCATGCAATTTGGCCAGACTTAGAGGCAAGGCAATCTGGTAAGCTACGAGTCCCACACGTTAGAGGATCTAATATGGGCCGATGAAATTATGAGTGAGCTTTTTAGACTTCAGTGCCCTACCAACTCTAGTAGTGAGTGTCACTCTTAAAAAAACATGTTTACCCTCTTGAAACTCTAGCAGTTTCCTTCGTTGGTCGGCATAACTATTTTGTCTGCTTTGTGTTGACTTCATCCTTTCTTGGATCATAAGGACCTTATATGTTGAATGTTATACCAATTCTGGCCCCACAAATAGGTTCTCACCAACCTGATACCAACACAATGGGGTTCGGCACTTACGCTCATATGGAGTCTCGTAGGGTGCTATCCCAATGCTCACATGATAGATGTTGTTATAGGTCAACTCAACAATAGGCAACATATTATCCCAACTTCCTCACTCGTAGGGTGCTATCCCAATGCTCACATGATAGATCTAAATAGTCCTTTATGTTTGTCCATCGGTTTGAGGGTACTGCAAGTAGTCTAACAATCTCGACAATGTAGATCCCTACAAGCTTAATTACATCATAAGTAGTCCTCACGGGTATGAAATGGGAAGTTTTGGTCAACCTATCGACAATCACCCAAATGGAATCAAACTTCCATTGAGTCTTAGGCAATGCTTCCACGAAATCCATGGATATACTATCCCATTTCCATACTGGTATATCTAATGACCTTAGTAGTCCCCCTGGCTTCTGATGCTTTACCTTGGCTTTCTGGCAAGTTAAACACGAGGCCACATATTTTGCTACTTGTTTCTTCATTCCCAACCACCAAAACTTCTGCTTAAGGTCTTTATACATTTTGGTGTTACCAGGGTGAATCATCAACTTGCTTTTATGGGCCTCATCCAAGATAATCTTCCTCAATTATGTATTGTCGGGTATACAAACACGTCCATTACATCCCGAAATATCGTTTGGGCCCACCACAAATTCAGGTGCATTGCCGACCTCGATCAACTTCCTTTTCTCTTGAGTCAACACGTCTATAACTTGGAGAACTTTAATCTCATTCATCATTCACTATCTATAATAATTATTCCACATTGCACTTTCCCTAATGGGGAATCCAAATTAAGGTCCAAGTCACAAAACTTCTCTAACAACTCCAATCCCTTTATTGTTACAAACAAGAGATAAACTCGCTTCATGCTTAGGGCATTAGCCACCACGTTTGCTTTCCCTTGATGGTAATGCAACGTGAAATCATACTGTTTAATGAACTCCATCCATCTCCTCTTCCTATTGTTAAGTTCTTTTTAATCAAACAAGTATTTCAAACTCTTATGGTCACTAAATACATCGAAACTATACCCATATAGATAATGTGTCCAAATTTTCAATGCGAAGACAATTGCAGCTAACTCCAAATCATGAGTGGGATAATTATTTTCATTCACTTTCAATTGCCTTGAGGCATAGGCCCCTACTCGTTTTTTCTACATCAGCACACAACCCAAACTCTAATAGGAACCATCACAACAAACTCCGTATGGCTCTTCTAGTTGTGGAAACACTAACATTGGGGACATAGTTAGCTTCTCCTTCATCAGTTGGAAAATTTTCCCACACATCTCAGTCCATGCATAAATCTGGTTCTTCTTCGTAAGGTGTATTAATGGAGCAACAATCTTGGCAAATCCCTAAATAAATCTCCTATAATACCCGACCAAACCCAGAAAAATTCTAATCTCTATGATTGTCTAAGGTTGTTCCTATGCCATCACAACTTCTACCTTGGATGGGTCGAAACCAATCCCTTCCATAGAAATTACATGTCCTAAAAACTTCACTTCTTCCAACCAAAATTCACATTTTTCTGGATTGGCATATAGTTGTTGCTTCTTCAATACTTATAGAGCTTAACAAAAATGTTCCTCATGTTCTTCTCGGGTCTTGGAATAGATCAAGATTTCATCAATAAAGATCACCACAAACTTGTCTAAGAATGGACAAAAGATACGTTTCATATAATCCATGAAGATAGCTGGCTCATTGGTCACTCTAAATGGCATCACCAAGTACTCATATTTCCCATAACGCCTTCTAAAGGCTGTCTTGGATACATCATCTTCTTTCACCTGAATCTGATGGTACCCTAACTTTAGATCAATCTTAGAAAATACCTCTGCCCCTCTGAGTTGGTCCATTAAATCATCCATGCGGGGTAATGGGTATATGCATTTTATTGTGACCTTGTTGAGTTATCTGTAATCAATGTACAATCTCAACTTTCCATCCTTCTTCTTAACCAATAATATGGGGGCTCCCCGTGGTGACACACTAGGTAGAATGAATTTCTTAGACAAAAGGTCTTCTAATTGGTTCTTTAGTTATGATAGCTCTAAGAGGGCCACTCTATAAGGAGCGATAGAGATGGGTCAAGTATTTTGAATAACATCGATAGAAAATTCGACGTCACATACTAGGGGTAGTCTTGGTACGTCTCGCACCACTAGGATTTCCTCGACAAAAACCTATGGAGTCATATTGATGGAGTTGAGAAACACATATTTTTGAACTCCCCCCTTTAGAGAAAACTTCAGTCTGTTGGCCGTAAGGAACTTCGAAATATCGAGATATAGAAATATCACATTCCTTCGAACGCAATCTAACACGATGTGGTTTCTAGACAAGCAATCCATTCCCAAAATTACTCCAAGATGTATAAGAGGAATAGAAATTAAATCGATCTTAAAATTCATTTTAAACACACTCAGCTGGCATTGCAAGCATGCCAAATTACACTTTACTAGTTCAAAAGATGGAAGAGTAACCAGTAAATCAAATGGTAAGGTAGTGACATCTAGTTGGAGCGAATCCACCCAATCTTATGAAATGAACGAGTATGTCACTCCAGAATCATATATCACAGAAAGTATCTTTCCAACAATTAAACACTCAACCTGAATAAGTTCTAGGAAGATGATGTTTCTTCTCCACTAATATGATAAACGCGTCCTCGAACAGTAGGGCGTGCAACATCCTTGTTGTTGACAACATCCTTATTGTCAACAATGTTCTTCTCCTAACAATCTTTTGCAAGATGGGTTAGTTTATGACATGCATTACATATCTTGGTTCTTCCAAGACACTCAGTTATCCTATGTTCCTTTTGTCCACAATGATAACATCGAATAGTATGCATTGGGTTTTGTGCTGGATTTTGAGGTCTCTAATATCCCACGTTTTGGGGACCTGGTCAATCTCTAGCAATCCCTTATGGACATGCATAAGGCTTTTGTTGTTGAAATTGTCTGGCTCTATTTTGTTGGTCATCATTTCCTTGTTCAAAGGTAATATTTAGAGGCATAACCCCATAATTAAATGATAAAGTTGTGGTCGATTTCTACCTGAGGTCTCGTCGGTTGATCAATAGCACCTCTATTTCATGATCTCCACCTTTTTGCATTTCTCCACCAACACCAGATACTGACGTATCTCTAGGGGTCCCACAGACTCCTTAATCTAATACTTGAGCCCGCTTTAAAACCTCTTGCACATGTACTCTTCATCCATTTGGTTAAAGAAGTAGCAAATGTTTTGCTAGGGACTCAAACTTTGTCGCATACTCATAAAATGTGAGACTTCCCTAATATAGTCTAAGAAATTGGGCTTCCTTCCATCATTTCTCTCGCCCCTCACTACCAGTATTCAACTTCACCAATTAGTAAGTAGGTGGCATACTCCACTTTCGTTTCATCGGGGCAGTGGAGAATGTCAAGTACTTTCTCAATCTTCTGGTGCTAGAGGTCAGCCTTGTTAGGGTCATACTCTCTTTTAAATTTTGGCGGATCTTGTCAACGGAATTCAGTCAATCCTCTCGTTGAAACTGATGCTTCCTCCCTCTAGTCCGTTAGCGCATTGCGTTGAGCCTGCAAGGCAGCATGCTGAGCCTGAACTGCAGCTTGTTGGGCCATTGTCACGACCATTGCATTCATGGCTTGAATTGCTTTAGTCATGTCACTTCCTCCTTGGTGGACTGATCGAGTTGTGCGACGAGCCATACTTCCTACAAATTATCGAATTAGGATGACACTATGATCTAATTGTAACCTTAAGGTCGTAAGGAAATATTTTATTCACGACTATATAGTAGGTTCAAGTCACACAGTAAGTCGTGCACTAGAAGGGTTACTAGGAAAGAGAGGTGGGTCAATGGACCACTTAATAACCAAGTATTTCCTTAGCCAGAATCCCAGTGATTGAACTTTTTACTGTATTATTTTTTTCCTTCAATTATGGGGACAATAGGTTCAGGTCACATAGTAATTCATGTACTAAAGGGGTTTGTAAGACCCTTAATTTTAAATTATAATTTATGTATTTTGGGGAATTTTGTGCTGAAATTATGAGGCTTTTTAGCCAATTTTAGGGCATATTTTGAGTTAAATGCCAAAAATAGTTTTTTGGAGACTCGATTAAAAATTATTCGTCGATGAATAATTTTATATAATTATAGTGAATCTTTTGTCGAAGAAAATTTTTTTCTGAGATGCAGTATTTTTCAGAAAAATTCTTCTGCCCAACGAATTACTACGAGAGTAGATATTTTTCTGAAAAAGTGGTTTGTGATGTGATGTGAGGTGATAGGCGTAGTGATGATTTTTATAAAAATATCTAGATATTTGTAAATATCTAGATATTTGTTTAGATATTTATTATATATATATATATATATATATATGTGAAAGGAAGGCAAAGCTAAAAAGCTGGAAACAAAGAAACATTTTCCATTTCCCTGCTGCTGCCTCCACTCACGCCTTTGTCTTCTTTTTTTCTTTCTTTGGCTTCAAGGAAAACATAGTATTGGTGAAGAAGAGAGAAGGAAAAACGTTTTCATCTTCCTCTTTCTTCTTTCTCTGTTTCAAGGAAAAGAAAACCAAAGTGTTAGGTGTTTTTTTTTTTCTTTTCAAAAACCCACAAACACAAATCCTCATTTATCTACTAGATCTAAGCTCCCATTCGAGAAGTGACAGAAGAGAAAGTTGCTCATTACCATGTTGCGGTGCTAGTGAGCTAGTTTTCGTCACGACGTCACGAACATAAATTTTATCAGAATTAATTGCGGTGCCGTAATCGATTGTTAAAGCTACAACGGAGGTAAGGGCTCCATTCAAACTTTTAGTTTGCATTTAGGACATTATTTGTGATTTTGTAGAAAAGAAATTTGATGTATTTGAGGTGTGATTTTGTGAAAAATTAATTTAATGTAATTATGCGTAATTTAGTGGAATTTAAATTTGAGGTGTGGGTTGTGATGATTCAAGTTTGGTGTGATTTATATGTTCATAATTATTATTATGAATTTTTGAAATGTGATTTATTTGTGGATTTTGTAGAAAATGAATTTATGAAATTTGGTGGTTTATGTGTAAAAATGTGGAGTTTCGAAATTGGGTGAGTTATGTTTGAATTGTTGAAATTTAATTGAGGTGTTATATGTGTGTTGTGGAATTGAATTGATTGTTGTTGGTGTGAATTGGCGATAATTAAATTTGATGAGTTTGAGTTATGAATGAGTTATTTTCAAATAAATGAGTTTGAACTGAAATTGAAATTTTACAAAAAAATTAGCGTTGTTAAAGTTGTGAAAAAGTTCAAATTTTAACTAAGTTAAAGAGTTTGAGCAAAAAGATAGATTGAAATTAAAAATAATTAGAGTTTAAAATGTTACTCTTTTAATTACTCTTTGATTGAGTTTAAAAAGAAAAAAAGTTTTGAGTATTTTATTAACTCAAAAATTTCGGTGCTTTAATAGTCGAGTATGTGAATATGAAGTTTGGACAATATTTGTTTTAAGTAAATAATATAGATTATTTAATTTTAAAAGTTTGGTGTGTGAAAAAGATTTAATTTAGGAATTTTGTTGTGTGTGGATTAGTTTTATTGTGAATCAATTGTTACAAATATTCATGTTTATGTAGTTAGCTCCTTGAGTCTCGAAAAGGAATTGAGACCGTTGGCACCGAGTTAGCGGAGGGGAGAATTCTTATATATTAATATTGTTGTGGTGATTTATAGTTGAAAATTTTGGAGATTGAATATGGGGGATTAATGTTTGGAAATTTTGGTGATTTATGTTAGGTAAAATTGATGTGCTCATAATTAATATTATGAATTTTTGAGATGAAATTTATGTGTGACTTGGTGGAAAATGAATTTAATTCAATTTAGGTGTGAATGGAATTTGGAGATGTGATTTATGTGTGGTTGTGGAAATTTTAATTTGTGTGAATAAATATGTTTGAGTATGCTTTGTGTTGTGTCTGAAATATCATTAGTGTTAAATGAGTATTAAAAATGAGGAATCTTTTAATAGCTGCATTTACTCAATGATTATGGTGAAAAGAGTTAGAGTATGCTCATGCATTTCATAGTACATGGTGACCGCGATGGGGCCATGGTGATAGTGGTGACCGTGATGGGCCACGAGATGATGCCATGTGAATTGTTGGTTCATCTTATTCTTGCGGGGATTGTCGCGTCGTGCTGATCTGTGAGAGATTGCACTCTAGAATGTGCTGATCTGTGAGCGATTGCACTCTAGAAAATTGTGCTGGTCTGTGAGCGACTGCACTCTTGTATGTCGTGTTGGTCTGTGAGAGACTGCACGCTAGTAAATCGTGCTGACCCGTGAGAGATTGCACCTCGGTAATTAGTACTGGTCTGTGATAGGCTATACAATTATGATTTACACCCCTCGAGGAGGGTTTTGGTTTGGAATTTCGGAATCATGCATTTTGGCATATACACATTGCTTTACGGTGCTCGGCACGCGAGTCATGTTTGTTATACTTTGATGATTGTATATACATATTCGGTTGTTGTTGTGATTTGTTGTAATTGCTTTGAGGTGTGAAGTTGGGTTGATTAAGTTTTGAGGTATTTATGTGTTCATAATTGATTTAATGAATATTCGATGTGTGATTGAGGTGTGAATTTGTGGCGATTAATTTGGTGTTAATTATGTATTCATAATTGATAATATCAATGTTTGACGTGTAGATTGATTCATAGCCATTTTAAAATTGAAAATCTGCATTTTCTCAATTGTATTTGGATACGACAATGCAGTTTGTCAAAACTTTATTTTTCAACATTGTTTATGCATTTTTGGACATATGAAAACCCTTTCGAGGAGTATGTTAAGACGAAAGGTTCTTTTGAGCATTTGAAAATATAAGAATTTTGCTATGTGATATTTGTTAATTTCGGCTAGTGACCTTTACAATTATTGTGGAAATCTGGGCTTTGCCCTCAGATGAGAAACAGGATCATCCTACCGGTTAGTACCCTGGAGATGGGAAAGTAGTTAGTCATACCTGACCGAAGCTGTGTCAGGAGCATCTTGCGGGGCGCGTGGAGATTACCCGAATTGTGTAGTTTTTGTAGCATGATCATATTAGGTGATTGTATAAGGACTAGATGTCTTTCTCTTGGGATTGTATTTATTTCATTTTGGAAGATTGTATATATGCTTAAACTGTCTGATGACTTTTTCTTTTAATGGGTCCATGTTCCACATTTTGATGTGATGAGGGGAAAGTAGAGATTCTTGGGGCAGTGCTTTTATGCAGGTGTCTGCCGAGAATACTCCAAGGATATGAGCTATGTCTGATAGGTCTCATAGCCCCGTTGTATTTTTCTATTTAAATACTTTGGATTTTGTTTCACAAACTATTTCCGCTGTTTGTAAATATTGTTGACTTTTGTCGTTGTGTTACGACTTAAATATTTGTCCAAAAGTATTTTCTTCTTTAAAATGTTGTTGTAAGGGTCAGTTTTTTTTTCTTTTCTGTCATCCACATCAAATCAAAGCTAAACATATAGAAGAATAACACAAAACATATAAACGTAAAAACATACAATTTAAAAGAAAAAAAGTGTAAACTGGTAAATTATATATCAAAACATAAGCATAACGCATGCTCCTAAAACTATATGATCTAGATATAAACCTGCCACTAAGACAACTTCCACACAGAAAGATCCCTTATACCAATTGGGAAAACAAACCTGTCACTAACGCAACTCCCACGAAGATGCATATGCCATGACAAGAAAACAAACCCCTCACTAAAGCAACTCCCACGAAGAAACATATGCCATGACATGAAAATATAGCATCTAATAGATATATTCCCACACAACCGACTAAGAATCATGTCATATGCATTCAAAATCACTTTTTAAAATCATCACCTTATTCACATATCATTAAGAACATAGACCACACATCCATATAATGAGTATCACATATTCATAGACAAATAATCATAAAAATTACGACTTTCTCCATATACACATCAAAGTAGAAACTTGATATGATATAGGCCATAAAAATTAACACTTTAACATATATAACAAGAAAATTCAAACTCCAACTCATATATATAATAAAAGTTAAAACTTTATCACATATAAGGTAAAAATTCAAACTTTATTTAATATTCATCATAAAACTTTATTTTTAACACACATAGCATAAAATTTCGTATTTTACTCAATATAATTCATATATTACAATTCAATCTCAACAAAAATAGTGGTTTTATTATTTTAATCCATTAGTCTACATTTATTCCTTTTAAAATATAAGTAATCACGATTATTTATTTGATGTCATCCAACCAACGGTCTAACTATAATTTGTGTTGAAAAAATCCATTACGTTAGCCGCTTTTTTTCCTAGTACAAAGCTTTAAGCCCCACGGAGTTGTTTACAAGGAAAATAAGTTCCAAGGCTTGGATACAAGAAGAAAATGAGGTGTGAAGGTGACGGTGAATATGGTTTTAGTATTCTTTTTTGATTCTTATTAGTGAGTATACATTAAAGATAATATTGGGCCTTAATGAAAATTGTTGATTAGATAATATTGGGTATTAATGATGAATAAGAGTGATAAAATGTCACTATTTTTTTCCATTTTTATTTGTTAACATTTGTCATAAAAACCAAGTCACAAACACATATCCCAAATTTCTAAGCATTGAACAGGGTTGGGTGACATGAAGCCTCAAACCCTCAGCCCAATTTCTTTTTGCACTATAAAAACACATCTACATGTAATATATATCTACTTAAATATATATATATATATATATATATATATATATATATATATATATATGAAGTAGCAAACTATATTAAACTCTTATAGTTTGAGTTTTACAAAAATGTTGAGATTGCTTTGTTAGAATCTGAGAAGGCTCAACACTTGTTTGAGTTCTGATCCTTTGACAGAAAAATACACAAGAATGATTCTAGGAATTGAATTGGAAAAATTAGAATTGATTCAATGTATGCATGTGGGAGAAATTCAAGTATGATTGAAATGAGTAATGAATTTTCTTAGTACTTGAAGCTCTGATTTTTTCTTGACCATTGGCCTCCCTTTTATAGGCTTTTAGGATATTTAATAATGAATTTTCTTAATGATTCTTGAAGCTTCATATGTAATTATTGATGTTATAGCTTCGATCAGGAGCTTTGATTTTTTCCAAAATAGTTTGGTGAATGATTATACACTTATGTAGAAATAAGGAGATCAATGCTGAAATTATGCAGAAATGGAGATTGATAATCAATCTGGAGACTGGTCTAGTAATTTGGAAGAAAGATGTTTGCTGCTGAAGATCAAGTGTAACAAGCTAGAGAATATTTATCAATTTGGAGACTGATATTACACTGCTGTTTAGATTGATCAAAATGCTGTCAAGAATGTTCAAATCTGTTTGGTCTTGCTAATTCGTGATCTTCTGTCTTTCTGATTCGAGTAGTTTCTTTGAATCTAATCATCTCAAGTTGTTCATTGGCAAGTGATGATGATATAGATGTAAAATCCAGAGAGTAAAACTTCTTTTAACTAGTGGAGATTGGTTGGTTTTGGAGTTGTGACGATCATTCTAAAACTGGATAACATTCTTCGTTTTCTAGATTTTACTAAGAATTTTCTCCTTTCTTTTTTGTTCAGATTTTGCTTTTCTTGCTGATTTGCTCTTGCTTTACTTGGATCCTATATTTGATTGATACAATTAAATACACATGTTAATTACCGAAACACTTAGAATCATAATTAACATTGTTAATTAACTTTTTGTATGTTTTCATCAAAACCTTAAATTGAGATTTTGTGTCAACAATCTCATCCTTTTTTATGATGACAAACATGTCAATTTTGATTTTGATTCAATTTAAATCGTAGAGAGCTTAAAAGCCCCCCCTCAGAATATTCTTCATCTTTTTGAACCAACATAAAATCAAAAATAATTATCCCCTTGTCAACACAAAAAGGTTGGGGAATACAAAAGAAATGTATACTTCACATAGAAAACAATGAGAAGACTCCAGTTTTAAGAAAACTAACATTTTCTGAAAAACTCCCTCTTAATATTTTGAAATTGATATCCTTTAAAATTTCTAAATTCCAAAACACAAGCAAGATGTTTCTTTGCTCTTTTGCCTTCTTTCACAATAGACAACATTTTAATTTGAACATGATAATGAGCGCAAGGGAAGCAAAATGATTGTGATATCATGTCAAGTGTAATTTCTTTCTTTACAAAATATTTTTATGCTAAAAAGTTTGTATTTATCAAAAACAACCAAAAAGATTTGTTCACATAAAAAATGATTTTAAGGACATAAAAAGGAGAATTTGTAGAAAATGATTTGAGTTCGATGAATGAATTATATAGTAATCACGATGAGAATATAACTTGATAAGATCCAATGAAGCACTTGAATTAGACAAAAGAACAATGTGAATATGTGCTTCTTCTAAAGGACCACCATTCATACTTGTTACTATTTCTTTGATTTGATGGCTGACTTTCATCAAGACTCCAGTAGCAGCAACTTTGGTACCATATCCTTCCAATTTAGTTCTTCCAATAATTTGATCATGAGATGTTTTTGGAGGAAAGGCCAATAGTGAGATATGTGTAGGAGTGCCAACACTAAATGGTACAAACTTATTTAGAAGTTGTTGATGTTTTTTCAACCATATCATCTTAATAGAAAACATTAGATTTGAATGAATGTTGCATATAAACTATCAAGAATGTTCTGCTTTTCAGGAGAATGTTTTGCTCTTCTGCACAATGTTCTATTTTTCTACATAATGTTTTGCTCTTCTGCATAATGTTATGCTCTTTTGCAGAATGTTCTGGTACTACTTCCAAAATGAACCTTTTTGCTTAAATTGATCATTCTCTTATATTTTGCCTTTATCGTTCTCCAACTTTTATGAGGATAATGAAACATAGACTGTTTATTAATCTCAGTTTCCTGGAAAGCATTTTGTTGCTGCTGTCCAGAATGTTCTTCTTCTTCATCTCGTTAGCTTTAATGTTTTCAAAGGTTATAAATACTCCAAATTTTTCTAATGAGAGGAGGCACCATACTTTTCCATTCATGTGTATCGATCATACCTTGTCCATGTATCAATGTTCTTTCTTGATTGTTGAATGGTGTTCCTACATCACAAGTTAGTAATGATTTTGGTACCCATATTTGTTTGGGTCCTTGATGGTTAGTATATCTTCTTTTAGAAGATTTTTTAAAACTTGATCTCTTTTTAAAATAGCAAGTTGATTCAAAGTGACCATTTTTGGAATAATAGGAAGACTTTGTTGTTGATGTTCGATAAGGTTTCAAAATCTGAGTTTTAAACAAATTTCAAATTGATTTTGCTGAAATTCCAGATCATTCTCCCTTTTTCAAACTTTCTAGAGAAAGTTCTGTTTTTGTTCCACAACATTCTCCATTTTAAGAACAACATGGAGAACGTTAATCTTTACGAAGATTTTTCAAAACTGGTTCAACTTTATTTATAGAGCGATCTTCTCTTTTTAAAAACCTTTGGCTTTTGATCTTTTCATCTCTTTTCTTAAAGTGACAAGCAAATTCCAGATGTCCAAGTTTCTTACAATATGAGCATTTGGTTTTGAACTTATCCTCTTTTCTTTCCGAAACAAAAAAGTTTTCATTTATTTTCGATTTTTAAGATTTATCAAAATCAAAACCAATTTTATCAAATATTCCCACTTGAGATCCCATGATTTTTTGAAAGGTTTCAGTAGCTTTAATAAAATTTGACAAGTCATTTCTAAGAAGTTCATTTTCAGTTTTAAGGAGAACGTTCTCCATTTTCGTTGCAGAACGTTCTTGATTTTCAGATTCATTATTTTCCTTAAAATAAGATTCCTGCATGTTTTGAATGATGTTTTTTAGTTCATCAATCATAACCTAAGCTTTCTCTTTTTCCCTTTTTTCTTTTAAATCTCGATCCTTTAAGTAGCAACATTTTTTAACAAGCAGATTTGAATCATTAAGTAAGCTATCAAAATCATTTTCAATTTGTTCACATAAAAGACATGGTTTAGAATTTTTTACCTCCTTGTCTTCAGTATCTGCCATTAAACCTAAGTTGGCGTTTTCAGGTTCCTCTGTTTTTGATTCATCAGAATCATCCCAGGTCACCATAATGGACTTTTTCTTGAAAGGGAACTTCTTTGGTGCTCTTTTGTTCAAGGGACATTCAGTTTTATAATGTCCTTGTTTATTGCTTCCAAAGCATGTGATTTGACTTTTGTCTACCTCTATTTTAAAGTTTTCTTTTTGATTTGAAAATCCCTTTTTGATATGAACCCTTCTTCTCACCATTCTCTGTATCTTTTTGTAAGACGAACTATTTCCTCATCAACATCTTCTTGTTCGATTTCTTCTAAGTCCTCATCTGGTTTTTCTTGAAATGTATTCAAAGCTATTGCTTTGCCCTTTTTGATTGGTCTGTCTTCTTGTAGCAACACTTCATGTGCTCGTAATGTTCCAATCAGTTCCTCCAGTTCGAATACATCAAGATTCTTGGCATGAATTATGGTTGTCACCGTCGGTTTCCATATTATTGGAAGACATCTCATGATCTTTCTGACTCTATCTTGTACTAAGTATGCTTTCCCTAAGGAGCACATTCATTTACAATGGTTGTGAATCTTGAGTACAACTCATCAATGATTTCAACTTTATTCATTTCAAAGAGTTCAAACTTTCTTATGCCTATATCTATCCTTGTTTCTTTCACATGGCTTGTTCCTTCGTGATGAGTTTGTAATGTGTCCCATACTTCTATTGCAGTTTTGCATTCATCAACTCTTTCATTTGTTTCCCTACTTAAAGCACACAATAAGAAAAATTGAGCTTTTGATTTTAGAAGTACCTTAGATTTTTCTTCTGCTGTCCAATCTAATTCTTTCTTTTTATAGAGGTTGAATCATTTTGGTCGAATCTTGGTATGAAATTTCCATCTTTAATGATGCGCCACATTCCTGTATCTTGAGATTTCAAGAACAACTGCATTTTGCTTTCCCTAAAATAGTAGTTTGTGCCATCAATGTAAAGTGGTCTGTCTGATGACACTCCTTCAACAATGTACATATTTTTTGACATTTTTCTTCTAGATCATTTTCTCTAACACCTGTTAGGTTTTCAAATTTTATAAACCGAGATCTGATGCCAATTAAAGTAGCAATGTTAGTAATTCAGTTTGTAAGCAATAAGCTTCCCTGATTTAGTTTTTGATTTATGTACCAAACATACAAGTGCACATTAAATAGTTGCTTGATCTAATGTTTTGAATCAAGAAACATTTCAGGCATACATGAAGACACTACAACACTTGGAACAATAGTTTGCAACTCAAGGAATCAACCATAGTTGGAGGATGCACTTGAGGAAGATGCAGTTTTTGTATAGTTGTATTAAGTGTCTAGGTATCAAGTTAAGTAAACAATCACTAGAGCCTCACACAAGACATGCCAATGAGTTTTTGTCATTCATTCATGTGTTATGAAACTTAAAACTGTAAACACTCGATTGAACAATCGATTGAATGGGTTATCAATCGAATGGCACATAAACTGTCTTAAACAACTGAGGTCTGTAACAAGATCAGTCGATTGTCCAGTCGATTGCACAATAGACTGACAACTCGATTGATGCTCAAATTCAAGTTACAGAGAGCACTCAGTCTGTGCCCACTCGATTGACCACTCAATTGTTCACTCGATTGTCAACTTGATTGTCTGCAGTATCTGAGTCATTTTGACCACGATACTCGATTGATCAATCGATTGATGCAATATTTCATATCACAGTGAGCACCCAGTTTTGAACAACTCGATTGCTCACTCGATTGAAAGGAAATTATGGCATCAGGTCTGAATCATCTGGTCACGACAATCGATTGACCAATCGATTGATGCAACATTTCATATCACAATGAGCACCCAGTTTTGGCCAACTCAATTGCTCACTCGATTGAAAGGTTTTCATAGCATCAGGTCTGATTCAGTAACTTGATCAATCGATTGACCAATCAAGTGACACCTATATAATTCAAGATTCCAGAAACCCAGAACATACGACACTCGATGCAGCAATCGATTGTATCTTTACAAATTCGATTGGGCAATCGACTGTCCTAGTGTTTGTCTTGAATATATATATGGTGCCTCAAATATTTTTCCATAACAAGATATAACAACCAATAACAACCAAAAACGAAAGAGAACTCTTGCATAAAAACTTTTCACAATTTCAGAACCTCTTGCTCTCAATCTTGCATATCTCTGAAAACATTTTGAAAGAAAAGTTTTTCTAACACACAAAAATATTCATTGGCATATCAAATATTTTGTGTGGTGCTAGAGTGATTGAACACATTTCTTGATACTACGTTTCTTTGTTCGTAACAAAGACAATTCTCTGTAATTGAAGCTGTAACAAATCCAGTTTAGAAACTGGTGGCTATCCTTGTTGGTGTGGGATCATCAAGAGGAAGTCTACTTTGATCTTGTGTGAGTTTGGGGATAAACTACAAGGATCAAAGGGGTGACAAGATAGAAGTGAAGGGAGTTAGATTGATAGGTCGTGTAGAAGACTGGAAAATCTGTAAAAGTACTCGAATTCATTCTATAGTGAAAAAGGCTGGAATCATGATTATGATTACAGGACTGGATGTAGGCCGTTGGATCAACGGCTGAACCAGGATAAATCTTGGTGCAATCTTTCCTATCCCTTCTCTTTAATTTTCAGCATTGTTTAATTGCTTGTTTTGCATGCTCCTTGAATAAATCTTGTATGTGATTTTAAGTTTCCGCTGTGTGTGTAAATTGTATGATTGGTGCATAATTGAATTGGGAATTATGTCTAACTAGTTGGAGTTGATCTTAATTCTCTTGTTATTAATCAAAAAGAAGTCATAGTTTTCCAACAATTGGCATCAAGAGCCTAACTTTTTTAGAGAAAAACTCATAAAAGAAAATGACTTCTTTGGATTTCCTAGGAGAAGGAGCATCTCTAACCAGACCCCCTGCCTTTAATGGTACAGCATACATGTACTGGAAAGAAAGAATGCTTATCTTTCTGGAAGCATGTGGGCTGGACATTTTAGATGCAGTGGAAAATGGTCCTTACATTCCTAAAATTGCAGGTATTGATGGATCATCATGCATTATCAAACCAAGAGCTGACTGGTCTGATGATGACAAAAAGAAAGTTGGTTACAATGCTAAAGCAAAGAATATCATAACATCAGCCTTAAGTGCAGAAGAATTCTTCAGAGTGTCAAACTGCAAGACTGCAAAGGAAATGTGGGACACTTTGCAAGAAACACATGAAGGTACTACAGATGTCAAACGGGCAAGAACAAATACACTTATGCACGAGTATGAACTTTTCTGCATGAAGAAAGATGAATCTATAAATGATCTACAAACAAGATTCACCCACATTATCAACAATCTACATGCCTTGGGAAAAATTGTGGATAATGAACAGCAGATAGGAAAAGTCATGAGGTGTTTGTCAAGAGAATGGCAACCCAAAATAACTGCCATTGCTGAGTCTAAAGATCTTGCCAACATGACTATAGCAACACTGTTCGGAAAGCTTCGTGAACATGAGATGGAACTACATAGATTAAATGAGACAGAGCAATCAAATAGAAAAAGCAAAGGAATTGCACTGAAAGCTCAAACTCAAAAAGCAAAAACTGAACAAGATTCAGAAAGCTCAGAAAGTGAATCAAGTGAAGAACCTGAGATAGGTATGTTGGTCAGAAAATTTAAGAAGTTTCTGAAAAAGAAAGGAGGCCAGTCAAGGAAACCACAGAATTCCAAAACAAAAGGCTCCAGCAAGGGTGATACCAGTGATAGCAAAGTTATAACTTGCTATGAATGTGGGAAAACAGGCCACATCAGATCTGAGTGTTACAAGCTGCAAAACAGAAACAAGCCTACTAAGACTAAGGGCAAAGATCAGAAACCTTCAAACAGGAAAGCCTACATTGCCTGGAATGACAATGATGAAGATTCATCTGAAGAATCAGAAAATGAAGAAGCTAACTTGTGTCTCATGGCTAATACTGATTCAGAATCTGACAGTGAGGTAAGTACTACATCTAATCCATCTTATGATGAACTTCATGATGCCTTTAATGAACTGCATTCTGAACATGTTAGTGTACTTAAACAACTGATTTGTACTAAGAAACAGCTAGAAGAAAAATGCATGCAATTTGATGAAGTAAATTTGAAACTTGAATCTCTTATAGATATAAATGAAAAACTGAAAAGAGAAACTCATGAACTGAAATGTGATGTAGCTAAGTTCAACAGTGGTAAAAACAATTTAGAAAGACTTCTTAGAAATCAGAGAAATCTAGATGTTAAAACTGGACTTGGTTATAAACAAAACATGCATATGAAAAGGCATCAGAAATTTGTTCAATCTAAACAAATGTATGATAACTTTACTAGACCAAATCAGAAGCCATCCACTGCTGTTGCATGTCACTTTTGCTGCAAAAAAGGACATAAAGTGTTCAATTGCAAACTGAAAAAACGTGCCAACAGAGGATGGAAACAAATCTGGAAAGTTAAGGAATCATCATTTGAAACTAACCCCCCAGGACCCAATTTGAATTGGGTACCTAAATCCAAAACCTGATTATTTTATGCAGATATGCTTGGCATCCAGAAATCAGTCTTGGTATCTGGACAGTGGATGCTCCAGGCATATGACTGGAGACAAGTCCAAATTCGTGTCTCTGAACTTAAAAAATGGTGGCTTTGTCAAATACGGAGACAACAACAAAGGAAAGATCCTTGGCATTGGAGATATAGGAAATAACTCAACTGCTATTATCAAGGATGTTTTATTTGTTTAAGGCCTGAAACACAACTTACTAAGCATTAGTCAGCTGTGTGACAAAGGGTTTAAGGTAAACTTTACTTCCACATCCTGCACGCTTGAGCATAAGGAAGTTGAAGGTATGAAACTGACAGGTAAAAGAATTAATAATATTTACATGATAGATTTTGATTCGTTACCTGCAAATGATTTCTGTTGCTTGTTGTCTAGTGCTGATGAGAGCTGGCTGTGGCACAAACGAGTGGCTCATATTCATATGGACCACTTGAACAGGCTTGTCAGCAAGCAGCTAGTCCTCGGTCTCCCAAATAGGAAGTTTTCTAAGGACAGACTATGTGACTCCTGCGAGAGGAGTAAGGTAGTCAAATCCTCTTTCCCCCCTATAGACTTGGTTCAAACCAAGAAGGTTTTAGAGTTGGTGCATATGGACCTCTTTGGTCCATCTCAGGTTAGAAGTTTTGGAGGAAACCTATATGGCTATGTTTTGGTAGATGATTACACAAGGTTCACATGGACATATTTTCTAACTCATAAGAGTGAGGCATTCTCAACTTTCAAAAAATTTGCTGCTTTGACTCAAAATGAGAATAATGCGAAAATCATATCCATAAAAAGTGATCATGGAGGTGAATTCCAAAATGATGCTTTTCAAACCTTCTGTGAAAATCATGGTATCAAACATATCTTCTCAGCCCCTAGAACTCCACAGCAGAATGGAGTAGTAGAAAGGAAGAATAAATCCTTAGAAGAGCTTGCTAGGACAATGCTCAAAGATTCTAATCTTCCCAAGTACTTTTGGGCTGATGCCATTAACACTGCTGCTCATGTAGTGAATAGGGTTCTCATTAGACCTTTTCTTAGAAAGACTCCCTATGAGTTATACAAAGGGAGAAAGCCTAACATCTCCTACTTTAGGATTTTTGGGTGTAAATGCTTTGTGTTAAACAATGGCAAGGGACCTTTAGGTAAATTTGATCCTAAGACAGATAAGGGTATCTTTCTAGGGTATTCCCAAGTTAGTAAGGCCTATAGAATCTACAATAAAAGGACTAAAACTATAGAGGAGTCTGTACATGTCAAATTTGATGAAAACTTGAACATCACTCTTTCTATAGTTGATAAGTCGTTGGATGATGTTGTGGATTCTGAATCCATAAAAACCAGTGAGCCTGAACCTCCAACCAACCTTGACTGTGTGGAACCTATTAGGGAAGTTGACCTACCCAAAGAGTGGAAGTTTGCCAAAAACCATCCCATAGATAACATTATTGGAGAGATTTCAAAAGGTGTTTCAACCAGAAAATCCCTTAGAGAGTTTTGCAACCTTACAGCTTTTGTTTCACAAGTAGAACCCAAAAACATTAAGGAAGCTCTTATGGACCCCGACTGGATAGTAGCCATGCAAGAAGAGCTAAATCAGTTTGAGAGAAACCAAATGTGGACTCTTGTTCCTAGACCAGAGGGTAAACATGTCATAGGAACTAGGTGGGTTTTCAGAAACAAAATGGATGAGAATGGTGTGATTACCAGAAACAAGGCTAGGTTAGTGGCCAAAGGTTACAACCAAGAAGAAGGTATAGACTATGATGAGACTTATGCCCCAGTAGCCAGACTAGAAGCTATCAGGATTTTATTGGCATATGCTTGTGTAATGGATTTCAAATTATTTCAAATGGATGTTAAAAGTGCTTTTTTAAATGGAGACATTAAGGAGGAAGTCTTTGTAAGTCAAACTCCTGGTTTTGAAGATCCTAAGCTTCCAAATCATGTGTTTAAACTTACAAAAGCCCTATATGGCTTGAAACAAGCCCCAAGAGCTTGGTATGATAAGCTGAGCAATTTCCTTTTACAAGAAAATTTTTCAAGGGGAAATGTAGATAAAACACTTTTTATCAAAAGACAAGGAAAAGACATTTTGTTGGTACAAATTTATGTTGATGACATAATATTTGGATCAACAAATGATAAGCTTTGTAAAGATTTTGAAAATACTATGAAAGGCAGATTTGAAATGTCCATGATGGGAGAATTGACTTACTTCCTGGGATTTCAAATCAAACAAAGCAAAAATGGAATTTTCCTTAGTCAATCAAAATATTGCTGTGATCTTTTAAAGAAATTTAATTTTGAAAAATTTAAATCCATTGACCGCTTATGAGTCAATCCTGCTACTTAGATAAGGATGAATCGGGTAAAGCTGTAGATGTGATTGTGTTTAGAAGCCTTATAGGATCTCTTCTCTACCTAACCGCTAGCAGACCGGACATCATGTTTAGTGTGTGTATGTGTGCTAGATACCAGGCCAATCCTAAGGAATCTCACCTCAGTGCTGTCAAGAGAATCTTCAGATATCTCTTGGGAACCAAAGATCTTGGTTTATGGTATCCTAAGGGATCCACTTGCACTCTAGTTGGTTACTCTGATTCTGACTTTGCTGGATGCAAATTAGACAGGAAAAGTACCTCAGGTACTTGCCAACTTCTAGGTAACTCTCTTGTTTCTTGGCATAGCAAGAAACAAAACAGTGTAGCACTCTCAACTGCTGAAGCTGAGTATGTTGTTGCTGGTAGTTGTTGCGCTCAAATTCTTTGGATGCAGCAACACCTCTCTGATTTTGGGGTGGACCTAGGGACTGTGCCTATTTAGTGTGATAATACTAGTGCTATTAACATTACTAAGAATCCTGTCATGCATTCTAGGACCAAGCACATTGAAATAAGGCATCACTTCATTCGAGATCAATATCAACAGGGCAAGATTAAGTTGGAATATGTCAATACAACTGAGCAGTTGGCTGACATTTTCACCAAGGCCTTGCCTAAGGACAGTTTCTTCTTTATAAGAATGAAACTGGGCATCATTGATCCCAATGAAATCTGATCCTTATACCCAATTCGACTGCACAATCGAGTGTCCTGTGGCCAAATTGGCATTAATTCACTCAATAGTCGATTGTGAAATCGACTGATTGATGAAAACTGCCTTATTTTGTCAATCTGGAAATTCGATATTCGATTGCAACATCGAATGGATGGGTCTCAGTTTTATTTTGTTTATGTCTGTTTTATTTTATGTTTGCTTCAATCGAATGGGCATTCGATTGCTAGTTTTCTCAGAAGCCTGTCTGTTGAAGTTCTCTCACGTCAATCGGATGGCAAATCGAGTGTTCATGTATCCGGAACCAGTTTTTCTGAATTTTTGTTTCGATATTCGATTGGGTAATCGAGTGATGCACTGGAAGTTGGTTAAAACTCGATTGGACACGCGACTGTTTGGAATAAGTTAACCACAAGTCAGAGGACATTTGGAAATCAAAACCTGAGCATCGATTGGGTAATCGATTGACAGGTATCCGTTGAGAAAATTATAGCCGTTGGATGAGTGTAACGGTCATATTGTTAACCCAGAAATGCAGACAGTCGATTGGGCAATCGAATTTCAACAGTACTATATAAATCTGGACTTCACTACTCGATTTCTCAATCCAATACTGCATTCTGCTATCATCTTCTTCATCAAACTGCAATCTGTTCCTCATCAAATCAACCTCAAATTCATATTACTCAATGGCTAGAGTTAAACGAACTGGTAGGAAACCAATTGTTACCTTTGCTGGCCCTTCTTCCAGAACTGTTCAACCATCCAGCTCATCTTATTTTTCCTCTACCTCTAGTGGAAGAACTCCCTCACCATCACCTCCTCCACCTCCTTCACCTCCAGCAAAAAGGGTTTCAATCCCTACTCATAAGGTACAAGCAAAGGACAAAGGCAAAGGTATTGCCACTACTCCTGAAGTTAGCAAGAAGAGGAAAGTTCCTCCGTCTGAAAAACTGCTGGGAGACGCAATGAAAGAGCTAAAGAAGAAGAAGAAGAAGAAGCCTTCATCTCCACCTAAAAAGGCTAAGCCTTCACAAGAGAAGGCTACTGAAGGCAAGACTGTCCCAGATTCATTTGCCAAAAGAAAAATCCAAGATGCTAGAACTCTGGATTTTCCTTATTTTGATCAAAATGGTTTTTCCTTTCAAAACCATTTAAGGTTCCATGGTTTGGAAAACCTCCTTACCTGTTCTTTGGATGTCTATCCAAAACTGGTAAGAGCCTTCTATTCCACTTTCATCCTCACCAAGACTGGTTTCGCTGCTGAAGTGAAAGGAAAAAGAATGGCAATGACCTTTGAAGAGTTTTCAAAGTTAACTGGTTTGCCGTTTTGTGGATATACTATTGATGGACGCGCACAGGACGCTCCTGAAGATGAAGGTTGGGAAAACTCCATCAACAAACATGCTGCCTTACAAGAGTTGATGATGGAAGGATTTGTTGAAAAGGGAACCATTCAAGCTGGTCAAATGAAGGTTGAGCACAGGCTGCTCATGTATGTGCTAACACGAATGTTAGTACCTAGAGCCGGAAATCATGCAGTTGTACAGCGGCTAGACGTTGTCTTGCTATGGGGACTGTACAAGGAACTGAAAATGAGTTGGGCATGGATTGTGCTGCTGAACATGCATGAATCAGCACAAGGGAAACACATCCTGCCCTACCCCCAATTGGTTATGAGGATTCTGAGGCATTTCAAGGTGTCTCTAGCCAATGAAGAATCACTCACAACCACTCATACATTTGGTGAAGCTATTGTCAACCAAATGCAGATAAGAAGGATCAACAATGTTTGGACAAGGACTCCAACAACTGCTGATCATGCACAACCAAGTGCTGATCAAGCCCAATCAAGTGCCCAAGCACCCACATCAGCTGAAGGATCTTCTGAGATCATGGCAAAGCTGATGGAGATTTTGAAACATCAGACTGAACACAGTGAGAGGGTGGAAGCTTCTCTTCTAAAGCTTCAAACAGCCTTGGAATCCGTTCAGAAGGATGTTTCAGACATCCAGGAGCACTTGGGTCTCAAGATGTCTTTCGAAGACATTACAGAGATTGGGAGGCAATCAACTACTGAACCAAACCAGAACATTGAGATTGGTTCTGATTCTCATGGGGAGAAGACACCTGCTGAGGGTAATACAGCGGTCTCTCCTCCTCCTGCTGGTGATAATGAGGATCAAGCCTAAGGTTTTAGTGGTCTAGGTTTATTTTTGATGTTGTTTGATTGTTTCTGGTTGCTTGCTTGTTCTTACATGTGTTGCCCATTAATTTCCTCTTGTATTTTTTTTTTGTCGTATGTCTTTTTGTATTAATGACAAAAAGGGGGAGATTATTTTGATTAATATGAGATTATAATATCTGAGATTAAGTTGTATCTGATAATGTATTTGATTCTTTGTATTTGATTCTGTGCTGGTTTGTATCTGATAATGTATATGCTGGATTAATGTATATGCTGGATTAACATTCTGATGTAATACTGATGGTATAACTCTGATAACCTGATATTGATTTTGTGCAAAATGCTGACATTGTACTGCTGCATTGTTGCTGCATTATTGCTGATATTGCATTACACATGTCCTGATTAATGCACATTCATGATCTGATACATACTAAGCTTCTGGTGCTTTATTTTCACCTGAATCAAATACATGTTACACAAATTTGTTTCACTCCCTGGTCATGCACTAAATTGTTTGCATCATGCATTCCAAAACTCAGGGGGAGATTTTTTTATAATCTCAATATTAATTGTATGTTTGTCATTAAATCAAAAAGGGGGAGATTGTAAGCAATAAGCTTCCCTGATTTAGTTTTTGATTTATGTACCAAACATACAAGTGCACATTAAATAGTTGCTTGATCTAATGTTTTGAATCAAGAAACATTTCAGGCATACATGAAGACACTACAATAGTTGGAACAATAGTTTGCAACTCAAGGAATCAACCATAATTGGAGGATGCACTTGAGGAAGATGCAGTTTTTGTATAGTTGTATTAAGTGTCTAGGTATCAAGTTAAGTAAACAATCACTAGAGCCTCACACAAGACATGCCAATGAGTTTTTGTCATTCATTCATGTGTTATGAAACTTAAAACTGTAAACACTCGATTGAACAATCGATTGAATGGATTATCAATCGAATGGCACATAAACTGTCTTAAACAACTGAGGTCTGTAACAAGATCAGTCGATTGTCCAGTCGATTGCACAATAGACTGACAACTCGATTGATGCTCAAATTCAAGTTACATAGAGCACTCAGTCTGTGCCCACTCGATTGGTCACTCAATTGTTCACTCGATTGTCAACTTGATTGTCTGCAGTATCTGAGTCATTTTGACCACGATACTCGATTGATCAATCGATTGATGCAATATTTCATATCACAGTGAGCACCCAGTTTTGAACAACTCGATTGAAAGGAAATTATGGCATCAGGTCTGAATCATCTGGTCACGATAATCGATTGATGCAACATTTCATATCACAGTGAGCACCCAGTTTTGGCCAACTCGATTGCTCACTCGATTGAAAGGTTTTCATAGCATCAGGTCTGATTCAGTAACTTGATCAATCGATTGACCAATCAAGTGACGCCTATATAATTCAAGATTCTAGAAACCCAGAACATACGACACTCGATGCAACAATCGATTGTATCTTTACAAATTCGATTGGGCAATCGACTGTCCTGGTGTTTGTCTTGAATATATATATGGTGCCTCAAATATTTTTCCATAACAAGATATAACAACCAATAACAACCAAAAACGAAAGAGAACTCTTGCATAAAAACTTTTCACAATTTCGGAACCTCTTGCTCTCAATCTTGCATATCTCTGAAAACATTTTGAAAGAAAAGTTTTTCTAACACACAAAAATATTCATTGGCATATCAAATCTTTTGTGTGGTGCTAGAGTGATTGAACACATTTCTTGATACTACGTTTCTTTGTTCGTAACAAAGACAATTCTCTGTAATTGAAGCTGTAACAAATCCAGTTTAGAAACTGGTGGCTATCCTTGTTGGTGTGGGATCATCAAGAGGAAGTCTACTTTGATCTTGTGTGAGTTTGGGGATAAACTACAAGGATCAAAGGGGTGACAAGATAGAAGTGAAGGGAGTTAGATTGATAGGTCGTGTAGAAGACTGGAAAATCTGTAAAAGTACTCAAATTCATTCTATAGTGAAAAAGGCTGGAATCATGATTATGATTACAGGACTGGATGTAGGCCGTTGGATCAACGGCTGAACCAGGATAAATCTTGATGCAATCTTTCCTATCCCTTCTCTTTAATTTTCAGCATTGTTTAATTGCTTGTTTTGCATGCTCCTTGAATAAATCTTGTATGTGATTTTAAGTTTCCGCTGTGTGTGTAAATTGTATGATTGGTGCATAATTGAATTGGGAATTATGGCTAACTAGTTGGAGTTGATATTAATTCTCTTGTTATTAATCAAAAAGAAGTCATAGTTTTCCAACACAGTTTACGTATTTAACTTGATATATCCTGGTTCACCCAACTCAGGTAACGTCCAGTCCTCACAATAGTGAGATTTTCCACTAAGTGTGTAAAACAAAGAACCTTCTTTGTTTTACATCACGTAGTTCAGATCAAACTTGATTTGCTACAAAGTTAAAACCTTTCCAGCTAGAAAGGAGTTCAATCAAGTCATTTATCAACCTTGATAAAATTTCTTACAATTTACCCAAACTATATTAAACTCTTATAGTTTGAGTTTTACAATAATGATGAGATTGCTTTGTTAGAATCTGAGAAGGCTCAACACTTGTTTGAGTTCTGATTCTTTGATAGAAAAATACATGAGAATGATTCTAGGAATCGAATTGAAAAAATCAGAATTGATTCAATGTATGTGTGTTAGAAAAATTCAAGTATGATTGAAATGAGTAATGAATTTTATTAGTACTTGAGGCTCTGATTTTTCCTTGAGCATTGGCCTTCCTTTTATAGGATTTTAGGACATTTAATAATTGTCAAACGAGTTGTTGGTTGTTCTCATTCATATTTGACCAAAACCAATATATTTGAATAAAAATATTCCAGCCTTTGAACATAATTTGAACTTTGTTGACTTGGATGATTTCTTTGTTCTTGATCAGATTTATCTTGTGCTTAATGATCCTTGAAGCTTCATATGTAATTATTGATGTTACAGCTTCGATTTGGAGCCTTGATTTTCTCCAAAAACTGTTTGGTGAATAATTATACACTTTTGTAGAAATAAGGAGATCAATGCTGATATTCTGCAGAAACGAAGATTGATAATCAATCTGAAGATTGGTCTGGTCATTCTGGAGAAAGATGTTTGCTACTAAAGATCAAGTGTAACAAGCTGGAGAATATTTATCAACCTGGAGACTCATATTAAACTGCTACCCAGATTGATCAGAATGTTGTCAAGAATGTTCAAATTTGTCTGGTCTTGCTAATTTGTGATCTTCTCTCTTTCTAATTCGAGTAGTTTCTTTGAATCTAATCATCTCATTTTGTTCCTTGCCAAGGGCTGATGATATAGATGTAAAATCCAGAGACTAAAACTTCTTTTAACTAGTGGAGATTGATTGGTTTTGGAGCTGTGACGATCATTCTGAAACTGGATAACATTCTTCATTTTCCAGATTTTACTAAAAGTTTTATCCTTTCTTGTTTGTTCAAATTTTTCTTTTCTTGCTGATTTATTCTTGCTTTACTTGGATCCTATCTTTGATTGATACACTTAAACACACATGTTAAATACCGAAACACTTAGAATCATAATTAACATTCCTAATTAACTTTTTGTTTGTTTTCATCGAAACTTTAAATTGAGATTTTGTCTCAACAATATATATATATATATATGTATGTATGTATATATATACATACATATTTAAACACCCCATTGATTGAATAATTCTTACTATTAACTTATCAGCTACATTAAATCGAAGTAGGAAAATAATTATCGCACGTAATTTAATATTGAATAATATTGATTGGTTCTAATTATCATAGATCATCATCCAAAGACGACAACACTTATTGATCACAAGAACGTGACTTGTTTCGGTGCCCCAACTATTTCTCGATTTGAAAGGGAATCTATTTTCATAAAAGTCAATATCATTTGACACTATAGCCATTTTAGCATTTAGGTCATAAACATATATGCTTTTTTGTTTATTGCATACCCAATGAATACACATTTATATGCTCAACTAGCGAGTTTAACTCTCTTGAGATCGAGGATTCTAGCATAAGTCAGACTATCCCAAATTCGAAAATAAGACAAGTTCGGTTGTCTTTTCTTCAAAATCTCATAAGGAGATGTTTTTTTTTTTTAGATTTAGGAACTCCATTCAAAACGTAGCAATCAATAAATAAAATTTTCCCCACCAATGAGATGAAACACCAGAGTTAAGCATGGTTGCAATAACTAGTTCAATAAGAGTTATATTCTTTCTTTCTAACTTTGCCATTCATTTCAAGTGAATATGGTGCAATTGTTTTATGTATAATTCCATGTTGTTTATAAAAATCATTAAACATACTAGAATTATATTATGTTCCTCTATCACTGTGAAACCTTTTAATCTCTCTAATTTGTGATCTTCTCTCTTTCTAATTCGAGTAGTTTCTTTGAATCTAATCATCTCATTTTGTTCCTTGCCAAGTGCTGATGATATAGATGTAAAATCCAGAGACTAAAACTTCTTTTAACTAGTGGAGATTGATTGGTTTTGGAGCTGTGACGATCATTCTGAAACTGGATAACATTCTTCATTTTCCAGATTTTACTAAGAATTTTCTCCTTTCTTGTTTGTTTAGATTTTGCTTTTCTTGCTGATTTATTCTTGCTTTACTTGGATCCTATCTTTGATTGATACACTTAAACACACATGTTAAATACCGAAACACTTAGAATCATAATTAACATTCCTAATTAACTTTTTGTTTGTTTTCATCGAAACTTTAAATTGAGATTTTGTCTCAACAATATATATATATATATATATATGTATGTATGTATGTATATATATACATACATATTTAAACACCCCATTGATTGAATAATTCTTACTATTAACTTTATCAGCTACATTAAATCGAAGTAGGAAAATAATTATCGCACGTAATTTAATATTGAATAATATGGATTGGTTCTAATTATCATAGATCATCATCCAAAGACGACAACACTTATTGATCACAAGAACATGACTTGTTTCGGTGCCCCAACTATTTCTCGATTTGAAAGGGAATCTATTTTCATAAAAGTCAATATCATTTGACACTATAGCCATTTTAGCATTTAGGTCATAAACATATATGCTTTTTTGTTTATTGCATACCCAATGAATACACATTTATATGCTCAACTAGCGAGTTTAACTGTCTTGAGATCGAGGATTCTAGCATAAGTCAGACTATCCCAAATTCGAAAATAAGACAAGTTCGGTTGTCTTTTCTTCAAAATCTCATAAGGAGATATTTTTTTTTTAGATTTAGGAACTCCATTCAAAACGTAGCAATCAATAAATAAAATTTTCCCCACCAATGAGATGAAACACCAGAGTTAAGCATGGTTGCAATAACTAGTTCAATAAGAGTTATATTCTTTCTTTCTAACTTTACCATTCATTTCAAGTGAATATGGTGCAATTGTTTCATGTATAATTCCATGTTGTTTATAAAAATCATTTAACATACTACAATTATATTATGTTCCTCTATTACTGCGAAACCTTTTAATCTCTCTACTAAATTGACTTTCAATTTCAGTTATAAAGATCTTAAACATGTCAAACGCTTCAATTTTATTGTTCATTAGATATACAAAAGTATAGCCAAAAAAATTGTCAATAAAAGACATAAAATAACATTTTTCATTTCTTGTTAAAGTTCCATCAAGTTCACATATATCAGAGTACATTAAATTTGAAAGCTCAAATTCTCTAATTATTGATTTTTGTTAACTTTTTATTATTTTATCTTGACTACAAAAATTATATTTTTCAAAATCAATTAAACATATATTTGGGATAAAACCTAAGTTACTTAAGTTTAAAATCACACATTTGTTCACAGGACAGAGTCTAACATGCCAAATATTAAAATCATATAACATATAAGCAGAAGGAGACATTTTATTAAATTCAAAATTTAATTTAAACATGCCATTAGTGAGGTACCCTTTCCGAACAAAATTACTATTTTTAGAAATGATGTACAAATATACCCCTTGTAAGACCCTTAATTTTAAATCCTAAATTAAACAATTTTAGGGTATTTTGTGTTGAATTTCTTAGGCTTTTAGCAAAGTTTTGGGTTTTTAGTGAGTTAAATGCCAAAAATATATCTTTGGATATTGGATTAAAGTTATTTGTCGGAGAATAATATATTTACGTTACGAAGAATTTAATACCGAATAATTTTGTAAAAAATATATCTAGTGAGTTGCGCAAGAGTAAATATTTTTATCTAAATAATTTGAAATATGAGTCAAGTGATGTGTAGAAGAGTTGTTAGATATTTGTTTGGATTTGGATTTAAGTATAACATAAATTTATAAATATATATATATATATATAAGAAAGGAAACAAGGAAACAGATGGAAGAAAACATCTTCCTCCCAGCCTTGCAAGAATCCTTCTTCTTCTTCTTCTTCCTCTTTCCTTCCACTTTCTTTGATTTCTTTGGCATCAAGTAAAGGAACCAAAGGCTTGGTGGGTGAGAAGACAAGGATTTCTCAGCTTCATTCTTCCTCTTTGATTTGAAAACGAAGAAAAACGGTGTTAGGGGTTTTCAAACCGTCAAATACAAACCCCAACTTTTCTTCTAGATCTAAGCTTCGTTTCGAGAAGATATATAAGGGAAAGTTGCTCACCTCCACCCTACGGTGCGAGTGAACTAACTTTGGAAGTGACGTCGCAAGCATAGATTTTATCAGAATTACTAGTAGTACCGTAATTGCTCATTAAAGCTAACGTTAAGGTAAGGGCTCCTTCCAAACTTTTAGTTTGCATTTAGGGACTTATCTGTGGTTGGGTGGAAAAGAAAATTGATAGGGTTGAAGTGTAGATTTGGGGAAAATGAATTTAATGCTTTTATGGGTGAAATTTTAGAGTTGGGTTTTTGGTGATATTGATGAGTGTTTTGTGGAAAATGAATTTAACTCATTTATGGGTGGTTTTGAGGAAATGAAATTTGATGTGTTTGAGTGGTGGGTTGTGATGATTTGCGTTTGTCGTGTTAGACGTGTTCATGATTAATATTTATAAATTTTGAGATGTGTTTGTGTGGATTTTATGGAAAAATGAATTGATGTGATTTGGTGTGAATGGTGGATTGAATTTGAGAATATGTATGAGTATGCTATGTATGGAATTTGAAAATCATTAGAATTATATGAGTATTAAAAATGGGGAATCTTTTAATATCTGCGTTTACTTAATGATTGTCTTGAAAATTGTTAGAGCTAAATGAGTATTAAAAATGGATAATATTTTAATACATGCATTTACTTAATGATTGTCGTGGATAAAGTCAGAGTATGCTCATGCATTTCATAGTGCATGGCGACCGGATGGGCCACGGTGATAGTGGTGATCGGATGAGCCCCAAGATGATTCCATGTGATTTGTTGGTTCATCTTATCCTTGCGGGGATTGTCGCGTCGTGTAAGGTCTGCGATAGATTGCACATTTTGGGTAAATCGTGCTGACCCATGATAGGTGGCATCTCAGCAAATAGTATTTCGGCCTGTGATTGGCGGTACATTTACGATTTACATTTTTAGTAAATCATGCTGACTTATGATAGGTAGCACCTCGATAATGTAGTACTCCGACCTGCGATAGGTGGTACAATTATGATTTAGGCTCTTCGAGGAAGGTTTTGGTCTAGAATTCCTAGTCAATGCATTTTTGCATATATGCATTGCGTTAGGGTGCTTGGCATGCGAGTCGTGTTTGATTCAAGTTTATGATTGAGTGTTTGAACTCAAGTTATCATGGTGATTGTGTTATAATTGTCAAGTGTGGATGTTTTGGATTTGTGTGTAAGTGTGATTGATTGCAAAACCATTTTGAAACTCAAGTTGTCATGGTGATTGTGCTATAATTGCTAAATGTGTAAGTGTTGATTGATTTCGAAACCCTTTTTAAAACTGAATTTTGCTGGTTTTCTGCTACTGTCTTATGTGTATTCGAATACAGAAGGTTGTATTCGAATACAGACATGTTATTTTTGCTGCTGACTTATGTGTAGTCGAATACATAAGGTTGTATTCAAATACAGACATGTTGTTTTGGCTGCTGATTGCTGAAACAACCTTGTATTCGAATACAGAGATGCTGTATGCGAATACAACAGTGCAATTTTGTTAAAAACTTCATTTTTCAACTTTGTTTCTTCATGTTTGGCATACGGAAACCCTTTGAAGGTGCATGCTAAGTTGAAAGGTTATTTTTTGCCTTTATAAACTTAAATGTTATGTGTTAATTGTTAATTTCGGTTGGTGACCCTTTACAACTATTGTGGAAATCTGGGCTTTGCCCTCAAATGAGAACCAGGACCATCCTACCGGTTAGTACCCTGTGGATGGGAATGTAGTTGGACACACCTGATTGGAGCTGTGTTGGGAGGATCTTGTGGAGCGCGTGAAGATCATCCGAGATGTATAATTTTTTGTAGAATGATCAAATTAAGTTGATGTATAGGGACTAGACGTCTTTCTGTTTGGGTTGTGTTTATTTTAATTTGGAAGACTGTACCTATACCAATATTGTCAGCTTGACATTTTATTGTGATGGGGTCCATATACCACTTTTTGATGTGTAAATACTTTGGATTCGTATTTAAAAAACTAATTCGCGGCTTGTAAATTCTATTGACTTATTTGTCGTTGTGTTATGACTTACATATTTATCCAAAAGTATTTCGTTATTTATTTCTTTGTTATTATGAATTTGTTTTGAAAAAAAAAAAATACACTCCCGCTGTTAAAATCGGGGTGTTACACCCCTATAGACTGAGTAAACCCTACCTTATTCAATAAAAAACCATAAACTAAAATTTTCCTTATCTTTGGAGTGTGCATCACGTTTTTCAAAATCAAGGTCTTTCCAATGATAAATTTCAATTTCACATCTCCAATACCAACAACTTTAGTGATGTGAAAATCTCCCAACAACACTTTATTAACATTGTATATTTTAAACATAGCATGATCATAACAGACATGGCAAGAGGCGTCAATGTGTATCCACCATCCATCTGATCCATTAATGTGAACATTGAATTTACATCATTTATTTGTATAGGGTGGCTCTCTACTAGACCATATGCCACTAGCCTTGGTACTTTTGACAACACAATAGTTGCTTGTAACACCCCGTTTTTCAAAGCGAGGGTATATTTTTTTTTTCAAAAGAAATCAAAATAAAACAGAGAAATAAATAAGGTAAAATCTTTGGATAAATAATTAAGTCATTATAATTTACAAGCAGCGGAAAAAGTTCTCAAAATATGAATTCAAAATATTTACATAACAAAAGTGGTACAGTCTTCCAATTTAAAAATAAAAGCAACCCAAAAGAAAGACGTCTGTTCCCTCTGTGTCAACCTAGTCTGATCATTTTACAAAACAACTAAACACCCTGAGTGATCTCCACGCGCCCCGTGAGTTCCTCCTAACGTAGCTCCAATCAAGCATTCCCATCTACATTCCCATCCGTAGGGTACGAACCGGTAGGATCATCCTGGCTATCATCTGAGGGCAAAGCCCAAATTTCCACAATAGTTGTAAAGGGTCACCAACCGAAATTAACAGTTAACACATAACTTTTAAGTTTTTAAACGCACAAAATAACATTTCAACTTAGCATACACCTTAAAAGGGTTCCTATATGCCAAACATGCATAAACAACATTGAAATATGAAGCTTTTAACAAAACAACATTGTTGTATTCGACTACAGCATCTTTGTATTCGAATACAAGGCTATTTCAGCATTCAGCAACAAAACAGCATGTCTGTATTCGACTACAACAGTCTGTATTCGACTACACAGTATGTCAGTGGCAAAACAACATGTATGTATTCGACTACAACAGTCTGTATTCGACTACACAGTAAGTTAGTGGCAAAACAACATGTCTGTATTCGAATACAGCTTGCTGTATTCGAATACACATCAGACAGCAGCAAAAAAAATAGCAAAATTCAGCATTTTTCAGCTTTTCAAAGGGTTTCGAAATCAATCAACACTTATCCACAACTCCAAATAATCAACTTAGCAATTATAGCGCAATCATCACGACATCTTGAGTTTCGAAACAATTTTGCAATCAATCACACTTACATACAACTCCAAAACAAAACACTTAGCGCTTATAACACAATTACTACAACATCATGAGTTTCGAAATGGTATTACAATCGAACATGTTATCACCAAATTCTAAAACATAACACTTAACACTTATAACACAATTACTACAACATCATGAGTTTCGAAATGGTATTGCAATCAACATGTTATCACCAAATTCCAAAACATAACACTTAACACTTATAACACAATACCCACACGGACAAAATGAACCAACAATTCACAATTTACCAGGGTGTAGTCTCTCACGGACAAACACCTGTGCAGTCTCTCACGGACAAACACTTGTGCAGTCTCTCACGGACAAAAACACAATTCACCAAGAATCGTAATTCGTAAACGTACCACCTATCACGGGTCAGTACTGTTTACCGAGGTGCCACCTATCACGGGTCAGCACAACTTACCAAACGTAAATCGTAAATGTACCACCTATCACGGGTCAGCACGATTTACCAAACGAAACAAACTTTAGTCGTAAGGGTACCACCTATCACGGGTCAGTATTGCTTACCGAGGTGCCACCTATCACGGGTCAGCACAACTTACCAAACGTAAATCGTAAATGTACCACCTATCCCGGGTCAGTACAGTTTACCGAGGTGCCACCTATCACGGGTCAGCACGATTTACCATAACAACCAATAAGTAACCAAGACATTAAGAGATTCCCCATTCTTAACGCCCAGTTAACTTAAACAATTTTCAAAACAACATTAAGTAAATAAGTCATTAAGAGATTCCCCATTCTTAATACTTATTTAACTTAAACGATTTTCAAAACAAATATCAAGTAAACGAGACATTAAGAGATTCCCCATTCTTAATTCTCATTTAACTTAAACGATTTTCCAAAAACAAACATTAAGTGAACAAGACATTAAGAGATTCCCCGTTCTTAATTCTCATTTAACTTAAACGATTTTTCAAAACAAACATTAAGTAACCAAGACATTAAGAGATTCCCCATTCTTAACGCCCAGTTAACTTAAACAATTTTCAAACAAACAAACACACATTAAGTAAACAAGATATTAAGAGATTCCCCATTCTTAATACTTATTTAACTTAATGGTTTTCAAATCCCACACAGAACAAACTCAAACATATTCACGAATTTAATAAACAATTCACGCCAAAATACAACAATTCATTTCCCCACGAAAATCATTTTTTACGACGACATTAAGTAAACGCAGATATTAAGAGATTCCCCATTCTTAATACTCATTTCACTGAAACCATTTTCAAAAACAAACATTAAGTAACCAAGACATTAAGAGATTCCCCATTCTTAACGCTCAGTTAACTTAAACGATTTTCAAACAACATTAAGTAACTAAGACATTAAGAGATACCCCATTCTTAACGCCCAGTTAACTTAAACGATTTTCACAAACTCACATTAAGTAAACAAGACATTAAGAGATTCCCCATTCTTAATACTCGTTTAACTTAATGGTTTTCAAATTCCACACAAAACCAACTTTCACATTCAATCCATAATTCACTCCAAATCATTTTCCACACAAACCACACAAAACAAACTCACACATACTTTCACATTCAATTCATAATTCACACCAAATCATTTTCCACACAAACCACACAAAACACATCTCAAGTTTCATTAGTATTAACTAAGAACACGTCAAATACGACGACACAAATTAACACAATCAATCACTCAAACACAACAAGTTTCATATACTCGAAATCATACATAAATGGATTCTCCACAAAACATTACTTTAACCCTAACCAAATTCTTTTCCACACATCCTCAAGTAAGTCCCTAAATGCAAACTAAAAGTTTGGAAGGAGCCCTTACCTTCACGTTAGCTGTAACGTGCGATTACCGTACCGCGAGCAAATCCGGTAAAATCTCCGCTCGCAACGCCGCTTCCAAAGTTGGTCCCCTAGCACCGTAGCGTGGTAGTGAGCAACTTTTCCTTCTATCTCTTCGCGAAACGAAGCTTAGATCTAGGTGAAACGGGAAGGTTTGTGTTTGAATCCCTAATACCGTTTTTCTTCGTTTTCGAAACAACGAGGATGTATGAAGCTGAGAAATCTTTGCTTTCTTACCCCTTAAGCCTTGGGTTTCTATTCTTGAAGCCAAAGAAAGAAAAAGGAAGCAAAACCAATGGAAGAAGAAAAAGGGGCGAAGAGGAAATGTCGCGGCAGAGGAAGGAGAAGATGGAAATGTTTTGTTTCTTTCTCTCCCTTTTTCCTTTCTTCCTTTTTCCTTCCTTTATATTTCTTTTCTTTCTATTTCCTCCCCTTTTCCCTCCACACAAACATATATATATATATATATATATAAAATAAATAAACCCAAACCAACAAATATCTAACAACTCTCACATCTATCCCTTCGCTCACATCTCCAACTATTTTGATAAAAATATCTACTCTCGTTGCAACTCAATTGTCAAATACACTTTTCGGCAACCTGAGATATTTTGAACAAAACTGCCCAGAATTATATTCTTCGAAACCTAAATAAATTATTCCTCGACAAATAATTTTAATCAAATTTCCAAAAATATATTTTCGGCCTTTAACTCACTAAATACCGAAAACCGGATTAAAAACTTAAGCAATTTAACACAAAATACCCTAAAATTGTATAACTTAGGATTTAAAATTACGGGTCTTACATTGCTACTATAGTATCCTAGAATATGAAATCCTATCTAATACTCATAATTCAGCTGCTTCACTAGAAAAGCTTCCATTAATCAAACACGTTCTTCCAACACTTAGTGACACTTCTTTTGCAAAAAGGTTCACCAACAAACTCCATAGCCTAGCGAGTGCTCAATTTCCTTCCCCAAAAAGTTGATAGCCACTTTTTCTTCACAGTAGGCCTTTAATACAAATCCCTGCAAAGACAAACTTGTTAAGGACCCAATGGAACAATGTTTGTAGCATCAATAAACAATGCATCCTTCACACTCCAAACATCTACGCTTCTTCAATCCCATTTCTTTTGTCAATCAAATAGGGTTTCCCAAACAGTCCCTTGCATCAATTCAATTATTTTGGAACCCCACCAAACAACACCGTGGTGAGCAAAGGAACAAACGTTGTGGTTCTTCCTTTCAACACAAGTGTTGAGCTTGTGATGCACGATACTAGCATTCTTGGTGCAGAAAGCAACCCTCTCCATTTGCATCACAAATATTCTCAACTGTGTGCATAACACTGTCGAATCCAATGTTATAAAGCCATACCTACAATCCACCACAATTTAGGTTCTTGAAAACCTGTAAACCAAATTGACAACAAGTTTTACAGGTATGCATACTTCCTGCTATAGTAAACCAAGAGTTCTAGGTCATGACAAATCGAAATGACCAACATAAAATTGAGTTATTCAAGCAACAACCAAGCTGATAGAGAAGACACAAGTAGGAAACTCTCACATTTTTGGGCATGCAAAGAGTCGGAATCTCACATACTACTCATACCCAAACAGACACACAAGAATCAAACTATAATGACACCAATAATATTGCACACATTATTTGTTTGTAGTGCTCCAAAATGTTCTTCTAAAACTATTAGAAATGCATATTTTATTACACAAACAAGCACACATTTTAATTTAATGATAATAACTGGTTTTGAAGTAAAGATTTCATTATGGTGACAAATGAGGAACAATATCATGCTCATGTGTGACTCGGATTGTATTTGGAACTAGTTTGCTGTAGAGAGATGCAAAAACATCATTCCCAATGCGAGGTTGTCCAAATGTCATAACCTGGACATATTTTTCTTTTTGATTGACCTGTAATACAATCAAACAATTAATTTTGCATTCTCATATAATTAACACCAGTAGGTGGGAAGATTTTTCCTCCATCAAATTATTTCTAATCTTTCATTTTTTTTTCGTGTTAAAAAACATAGTATTATAGCATACTCAAATTTTCAAAGCAAGAAAAAAAGCTTCCTCTCACGAGCTCGTGAAAGACGAAAAGTAGTCTTAGCGGAAATGAACTATAAACTTGTTAATAAAAAAAGTAACACTTTTAGATACAAAATTTTCCTAAAAACAATCAGAAAACTATTGTAGGCATGAAGGCAAGAACTTATTATTAGCATCGAATATCAAAAGACAATATAGATTTCCTAAATATCCAAGAATTTGAAGACAAAATCGTAAGTAAATGATGTCAAATTCCATTGTCTTTCATATTTATATAAAACTAGTTAGATCACGAAAATATTCCAAATTCACATAAAAGCTATTTCTATCAATATAAAAAGCTCATATATAAATTCATAAAAGTTATTCTATTTTGTAAAATTACTATTTCTCTGAGTATAAAGGAAATGGATTTCAGAAATAAAGGAGCAATTTAAAATACAAAATGATTTGAAAATTATAAATTGCCTAAAACTAAACATGCATTTCCACACATAAGAACAATGAGCCCATGTACAATATAGGCAACACATTACTTAGTTATCATCATACTTTTCGTACTTTTTTGAAGACTGCTTTTGCAATTCTTCAAATGAAACTTTCTTCCTATTGCTTGCTTTGATCAGGGACGGAACATAATGTTGGACCGATTCTTGAACTTTCACAAGTAGGAATATGACTAAGTTGAATTTAGTATTTTGTCATTTGTCAAAATCTGAATCATATATTTGCAAATAAAAAATGTATCTTCTTGGGAGTGTTTCTTCTTGTAAACAACTTTGATCATATCTTCTTGTAAATAATTCATCTCTTCTTGTAGATAAATCTTGATCAAATCTTCTTGTAAATAATTTAAATCTTCTTGTGATAAACAATGATCAAATCTTCTTGTAAATGATTCATATCTTCTTATGATAAATCTTAATCAAATCTTCAGGTAAAAAATTCATATCTTATTTGATCATATCCTCTTCAAACCTTATTTTAGATTATATTAAAATAACATGCATCTTCTTTCATATTCTGTGAAGTGAAATATATTTTCTCGTAAAATACTTTTGTTAACATCAAAACTTTAAATTTATCTGAAATATGAAATTAAATTACTCTAAGATTCACAAAGCATCATTTATGTAAAAGAATAAGGTTTATGTTTTTCTCGAAGAAGTCAAACCTATCTTCAACTAGTGATTTGTTGAATATGTCATACCATTGATGTTCTGTGTTTACAAACTACACCTTTTTGAACAAAGTCCCTAATGAAATGGAGTTGTATTTCTATGTGTTTAGCTCTAGAATGAAGTATAGGTATTTTGGTTAGGAAAATGGTTGAAGTTTTGTAACAATAAATGAGAATGTTGGTTTCAAGGATTTTGTATTCTTCTAGTTGATGTTTCATCAAGAGTAGTTGAAAGCTACAACCAGCTGCTGAAATTTAATCAACATCTACTATTGACATGGAAATTGTGTTTTGTCTCTTACTTGACCAAGAGATTAAGTTGTCACATAGAAATGTGAAATTTTTACTTGTGTTTTTACTCTCAAATTTATCTTCAGCATAATCAGAATCATAATACCCACTTATTTGTACTTGAAAGGTTTCTTGTAGAACCAAGTAATGTAGGTAGTGCCTTTTTAGCACCAGTTAAATGTGATTCACTACGGTCAGCTTGAAATCTTGCACATACACTAAACATGATGTCATGTATGGAAGGAGTAAGTTAAAATAAGGATCCTATCATTCCTCTATGGGTTTGCTGGTCAACTTTTTGGTCTGATTAATCTTTTTCAAGTGGGCAAGTAAGGTGTATTAGTGTAGCCATATATTTGCAATCACTCATCTTAAAGTTATTAAGAAGCTATTTTATATTTATTTAGTTTGATGAATGTATTTACCTTTTTGATTTTGTTGAATTTGTATCCCTAAGAAGAACTTAAGTTCTTCCATCATACTCATTTCAGATTAAAGTTGCATTAGTTTAAAAAATTCTGGGCAAAGAGTACCATTAGTATATCTAAAATAATATCACCATAAATTTGAGTAATAGGAATGTCATCTCCTATTGATTTTCTAAAAAGTGCATTATCTACTTGTCCTCTTCCAAAGTTATTTTTAAGCAAGAAGATACTAAATCTATCACACCATGTCCTAGGTGCTTGTTTTAGACCATATAAATATTTCCTAAGTTTAAAAATATGATTTGAAAATTCATAACTTTCAAAATTTGGTGATTTTTTAACATAGACTTCTTCACATATATAACCGTTTAGAAAAGCACTTTTAACCTCCATTTAAAATAATTTAATATTATTATATGCAATAAAAGAAAATAGAATACGAATAACATCTAACCTAGCCATTGGAGCAAATGTCTTAGTTTTACTAATGCCCTCTTATCGATTATAGCCTCGTGGAACAAGTCTTTTCTTGTGACTGAGCACTTCACCTTTTTCATATAGCTTATTTTTGAAAATCCACTTGGTTCCAGTAATGTTCTTCAATAGTCTAGGTAGTAGATCCCAAACATCATTCCTCTTGAATTTATTTAACTCTTCTTAAATTGCAAGAATTCATCCATCATCTGCCAATGCTTCATCAAAGGTAGGCTCCACTAATGAGACTAAGTGAAATAAAATTATCCTCAAATGATCACTTGCACATTCAATTATTAGACTTTCACGATGAGATGACTTGTACTACCATCAATAACTTGCTTGTATTCTTTGATTTTTTAGGTTGTTCTAGTTTGCGTGCATCTGTTTACTTTGGTTTCGGTAAACCTGCATTATCATCATCTTGCTTTGACTTTTAAAGGTTAGCAGCTATTAACTATCAAATTTAACATTAATGGATTCTTCAACAATATAAGTTTCACTATTAAATACTATATAAGATCAATCAAAGTATCCAATGAAAGTACACTTTTTAGATCTAGAATCAAATTTACCAAGGTTACCTTTAGTGTTCAACATGTAACACGTACAATCAAATTGTTTAAAGTAAGATATGTTAGGCTTTTTACCTTTCCACAATTCATATGGTGTTTTATTCAATATAAACCTAATGAAGACATTATTTTGAATATAACATGTAGTGTTAATTGCTTCAACCCAAAATGGTTTTGCAATATTCATTTTATTTATCATGGTTCTGGCCATTTGTTGGAGTGATCTATTCTTTCTTTCCTTAAATTCATTTTATCCGGGTGTTCTAGGAACAGAGAAACTATGAGAGATTCCATTCTCATCACAAAAACTTTCAAATATCTTATTTTCAAATTATCCACCATGATCACTTTTAATTATTACAATCTTAAGACCCTTTATTCATTCATTACATGTTTGCCAAATGTGATAAAATAGTTTGTGGAATTTATCCTTAGTTTTTTTTAGAATTTTACCTATGTCCACCTAATTTAATCATCTACTATAATAAAACCATATTTGTTTCAACTTAGAGAGTTTGTTCGCATTGGCCTAAAGAGATCTATATATAAGAGCTCAAATGGATTTGAGGTAGAAACTGAATTCCTAGGGATAAATGAGTTCTTTGTTTTTTCCCGCTTTTAACAAACTTCACACTTACTTTCAGTTTTGTAATTAAGCTTTAGTAGAATATTAACAAGTTGAAGGCAAGAACATATTATTAGCATCCAACATTAAAAGACAAAATATAGATGTCCTTATTATCCATGAAATTGAAGAGAAAATCGTAGATAAACGATTTCAAATTCCATTGTTTTCATATTCATATAAAACTAGATAGATCACAAAAATATTCCAAATTCACATAAAAGCTATTTTTATCAATCTAAAAAGCTCATATATAAATGCATACAGATGATTCTATTTTGCAAAATTACTATTTCTCAAAGAATAAAGGAAATGAATTTCATAAATCAAGGAGCAATTTAAAATACTAAATGATTTGAAAATTTATTACTAGAAAAATCTATTTTAATTGTCATATTTAGCATCAGACCCCGACTCTGACGCTAGTTAGCGTCGATGTAGTGTTAGTCAAATAGACGTTAGCGTGCAATTTTTTTTTTTAATTTATTAATAATTAGTGTGGCTTAGCCTACACTAAATAAAATAAGACAGCTACTAGATTATTTTTTTATAATTTTTAATTTTGTTTTATTAATCAGCGTCGGAACGATATTAAATTTTTTAATTTTATTTGAAAATTTAATATTATATTTTCTAAAATCTTCATCACACGTATACCTCATTACTCTCACTTCCTCACTTTGTAACCTTAGCTCTCTCGATGCCGTCACCCATTTCAAATTCGCCGTCAAGCTCAACTCATCGCCGCCGCATCACCATTTCCATCATCTCACTCACTCTCACGCATGTCTCCCACTCTGAACCCTAGCTCTCGAACTCGTCACCCACTTCGAACCCTCGCGAACCTATCACTCACTCCGTCCTTGCTGTCAAGCTCAACCTCTCGCCGCCGCATCACCGTTTTCCTCACCTCACTCACTCTCACAACCTCACTGTTTCCCTCACTCTCTCTCTTCTACAAGCCAGGTTGATTTCTTGTTTTATTTATTTATTTCATTTTTAGGGCCTTTAATTAACAAATATTTTGTGATATCTTTTGGTTTAATACTTTTAGAAGAGTCAGTCTTTGTAGCTGTTATTGTTGAAATGAATTATGAAATTGTTGTAATTTTTGTGTGTGTTGGCATCAAGGTTTTTTAAAAGCTTGGTTCACATTATTTTGAATTAAGAAATTATTGTAATTCTCTTATTCATTAGCATCAAGGTTTTAAATCGTGGCCCTGGACCAATTTTAAAACCTTGGTTAACATTGCTTTGAATTATTAAATTATCTTAATTATTTTATGTGTTTGTGTCAGTTTTGAGGTTCTCAATAAACCAATTCCGTGTTTCCTTTTAATGCTTTCAGAAGATTCAATCTTTGTAGGTTGTTGATTTGAAATGAATGATGAAATTGTTGTAATTCCGCTATGTGCCAGCATTTCTTTCAAAAGGGCGATTCATTGTTGATTTCACCATATGTGTCCGGTAAAATTTTCCTTTAGGCTGCAAGCTCTTTGTAAATTTGTAAATTTGTTATGAGTTACCTGTAATGTAAGCACCCCTAAAAAGCTTTGCTTGTCGAAAAGGTGCGCCAACAATAGATGCTTTGAATCCCCCTACATATATAGTATAACATGATAGATTTACTTCATAATTGAAGTTTATAGAAATAACTAGGTGCATGTGCTATAATCACGAAAGCTGTTTCAAGAAATCTCAGCATCAGAGAGTGATGGTTTACGTGTCGCTGGACTGACAACTCTCTAAGCACTCTCCCAATCCATAGGGATCAAACTCAACGGAAGCAATGAGTGAAAAAACATGAATTGGAAATTCATAACTTTCAAAAGTTAGGGGTTGTTTAACATAGGCTTCTTCACTTATATAATCGTTTAGAATAGCACATTTAACATCTATTTGAAATAATAATATTATCATATGCATCAAAAGAAAATAGAATACGAATAACACCTACCCTAGCCATTGGAGCAAATGTCTCAGTTTCACATATGCCCTCTTATTGACTATAGTCTCGGGGAACAAGTCTTTCCTTGTGAGTGACCACTTCACCTTTTTCATATAGCTTGTATCAGAAAATCCACTTGGTTCCAATAATGTTCTAGGTACTAGATCCCAAACATCATACCTCTTAAATTTATTTAACTGTTCTTGCATTTCATAACTTTTCTTCATCAAAGGTAGGTTCAATTAATGAGACTGAGCGAAATAAAATGGTATCTTTTAGTGATCAATTATCCTTAAATGATCACTTGCACTTCCAATTATTAGAGTTTCAGGATGAGATGACTTGTACTACTATCAAGATCTTCCTTATGACTTGTCTGAACTATTTCTGACTTGATCAAATTATTCCTCTAAGAATTGTCATCTTCTTCATATTTGATGTATTCTTTGATTTTTTATGTTCTTGTAGTTTGTGTGCATCTTCTTCCTAAGGTTTCGATAAACATGCACTATCATCATCTTGCTTTGACTTTTCAAGGTCAGGCTATTTGTTTTGAAATTTAACATTAATGGATTCTTCCACAATCTAAGTTTCCATATTATATACTCCATAAGATCATTCGAAGTATCCAATGAAGGTACACTTTTTAGATCTAGAATCAAATTTACCAAGGACACCTTTAGTGTTCATAATTTAACAAGTACAACCAAATTGTTTAAAGTAAGATGAGTTAGGCTTTTTACCTTTCCACAATTCAAATGGTGTTTTATTCAATATAAACCTAATTAAGACATTATTTTGAATATAACATGTAGTGTTTATTGCTTCAACCCAAAAGTGTTTTGCAATATTCATTTTATTTAACATGGTTCTGGCTATTTCTTGGAGTGATCTATTCTTTCTTTCCACAACTTCATTTTATTGGGGTGTTCTAGGAGAGAAGTTGTGAGAGATTCCATTCTCATCACAAAAGCTTTCAAATGTATTGTTTTCAAATAGTCCCCCATGACCACTTCTAACTATTACAATCTTAGGACCCTTTTTTCATTCATTACTTGTTTGCAAGATGTGATAAAACAGTTTGTGGAATTTATCCTTCGTTTTTTTAGAATTTTACCTATGTCCACCTAGTGTAATCATCTACTATAACAAAACCATATTTGTTTCCGCTTAGAGAGGTTGTTTGTACTGGCCCAAATAGATCTATATATAAGGCTCAAGTGGATTTGAGGTGGAGACTGAATTCTTATGGGCAAATGAGTTTTTATTTTTATTTTTTTTTAATTTCCCTTTTGACAAGCTTTACACATACTTTCAAATTTGTAACTAAGCTTAGATAGACTATTAATTAGTTGAAGTTTATTCAGTTTTTAAATTAATCTAAGGTTTGCATGACAAAATCTTTTGCGCCAAATAAATTTCTCTTCATTTACTAATAATATAAGACACTTAACATCTTATCTCTTTATACTAAACAGGTTTATCTTATAAATGTTGATTTTCCTTTGAATTGTTAAGAGTTAAGATCCATCCTTGTGAATAATTGCCTTGCATATTTTTGATTAAATATAATATCATAACTATGGTCACTTAACAAACTAATAATTAGTAAATTATGCTAGAGACCTTTAACAAACAAGACATCTTTTATAATAGGGAAAGTACCATTACCAGTTGTACCTTGACCATTGATTTGACCTTTTCTTTTTTCCAAAAGTTATTGTGTCTTTTTTGCTCAATGTTAGTTCTTGGAACATAACTTTTCTTTTGTCATATTTCATGAGAATCCATTGTCCAGGTACGATGATTGGTTTTTTAACTTGGTTGCTAAGGACATCTAAAACATAGATAATTTTGTTCTAAGGTACCCAAATTTGGTTGGGTCCTGGTTTGTTTGTCTTGAAATGTTTCTTGTTTTTCCTTGTATTTAACATAAGACATGATACTTTGGAGTGACCTTTCTTAAAACAAACAACACAAAAGACATCAAAGGGAATACGTTTAGGTTAAGTTACATTTTCTTCAAATCTTAGACGTCTTTTACCATTTCTACTAAATCAAAAAATAATAGAAGAATACTTGTTTCTTTCTATACCGTTATCAAGAAAATCATGAAATACTTATTCATGCTTGTCAAAGTTACATATGGTATTTTCAATTGATTATAAACTATGATTACTTTTCAGAGTTAGATTTCCAGCCTTAAGTTCAACAATATCAGGTTTCATAGTTGTATTTTTTGTTTGTTGATTGTTTAAAACATTAATTTCTTCAGTTAGATTTGCATTTTCTTTCTTAAGTGTTTTCAGTTTTAAAGACAATTTGTGATTCTTGTTCAAGAAGTCATAATTATAACAGTAATTAAATTAGATCGAGTTAAGTTAGAAAATACCTCAATTTCTTCATCTAGTGACTCATTTCCAGAGTAAAAAATGTGTTGGATCCAAAGACAGAGTTGGTATGAGCCATCAAAGCTAAATTTGTTTGGTCTTCATCATTAGAAGATTCATCAGAGTCATCCCATGTTTTACTTTTTCCAAATTTGGACATTCTAACTTGATATGTCCAGATTCATTGCATCCATAATAGATGATGCTTTTCATTTCAAACTTATCATCATTTCCTCTATTGAGCTGCCTAAAATATCTTTGGGGAAATTTCTTCTTTCTGTTCTTCAACATCTTCTGAATTTTTCTGGAGATTATAGTCAGTTCCTCTTCCATTGATTCTCCATTATGATCCTCTAAATCATCATCATCTAATTCTACTATTGCCTTTAGAACTTTATTTTGCTAGGATTTCAAAACCAAGGTTGGTTCCTTCTTCTTGGGCTCATCCTTTGCAAGTTCAATTTCATGTGATCTGAGAGAGTTGATTAATTCTTCTAACATAAGTGTAACACCCTGATTTTTAATAGCGCGAATGTATTTTTTTAAAAAACAAAGAAACAAACAAATAAATAATTTTGGATAAATTATTTAAGTCGTAACACAACGACAAAAGTCAACCATATTTACAAACAGTGGAAATAGTTTTTGAAATAAAATCCAAAATATATAAATAGCAAAATACAACGAGGCTATGAGACCTATCAAACATAGCTCATACCCCTGGGGTACTCTCGGCAGACACTTGCATAAAAGCATTGCCCCAAGAATCTATACTTTTCCCACGTCACATCAAAAAGTGGTACATGGACCCATCAAAATAAAAGTCAAGCTGATAATATTAGTATAGGTACAGTCTTTCAACATATAGTAAATACATCCACAAAAGAAAGACCTCTAGTCCCTTTACAATCGTCTAATATGATCATACTACAAAAATTATATGACCTAAGTGATCTCAACGCGCCCCGCAAGATCCTCCTGACACAGCTTTAGTCAGGTATGACTAACTACTTTCCCATCTCCAGTGTACTAATCGATAGGATGATCCTGGTTCTTATCTCAGGGAAAAGCCCAGATTTCTACAATAATTGTAAAGGTCACCAACCGAAATTAACAAACACCACATAACAAAATACTTATATTTTCAAATGCTTAAAAGAACCTTTCGTCTTTGCATACTCCTCAAAAGGGTTTTCATAAGTCCAAAAATGCATAAACGAAGTTGAAAAATGAAGTTTTAACAAACTGCACTATCGTAATCGAATACAATTGAGAAAATGAAGATTTTCAGTTCTAAAATGGCTCTGAATCAATCAACACTTCAAACATTAATATTATCAATTACGAACACATAATTAACACCAAATTAATCTCCATAAATTCACACCTCAGTTACACATTGAATATTCATAACATCAATTATGAACGCATAAGTATATCAAAACTTAATCAACCCAACTTCACACCTCTAAGCAATTACGACAAATCACAACAACAACCAAATACGTATATACAATCATCATAGTATAACAAACATGACTCGCGTGTCAAGCACCTTAATGCAATGCGTATATGCGAAAATGCATGAATTTTCTAAATTTGAACCAAAATCCTCCTCGAAGGGGCGTAAATCATAATTGTACCGCCTATCACAAACCAATACTAATTAACGAGGTGCCACATATCACGGGTCAGCACGATTTACTAAAAAGCGTAAATCGTAAATCTACCGCCTATCACATATTCATACTATTTACCGAGGTGCCGTCTATCACGGGTCAGCACGATTTACTAAAAAGCGTAAATCGTAAACGTACCGCCTATCACAGACCAATATCGTTTACTAAGGTGCCACCTATCACGGGTCAGCACTGTTTACTAAAAAACGTAAATCGTAAATGTACCCGCCTATCACAAACAAATACTGTTTATCGAGGTGCCACCTATCACGGGTCAACACGATTTACTAAAAAGCGTAAATCGTAAACGTACCGCCTATTACAGACCAATATTGTTTATCTAGGTGCCACCTATCACGGGTCAACACAATTTACTAAAAAGCGTAAATCGTAAACGTACCACCTATCACATACCATTACTGTTTACCGAGGTGCCACCTATCACGGGTCAGCACGATTTACTAAAAAGCATAAATCATAAACGTACCGCCTATCACAGACCAGTACTGTTTATCTAGGTGCCACCTATCACGGGTCAACACAATTTACTAAAAAGCGTAAATCGTAAACGTACCACCTATCACATACCATTACTGTTTACCGAGGTGCCACCTATCACGGGTCAGCACGATTTACTAAAAAGCATAAATCATAAACGTACCGCCTATCACAGACCAGTACTGTTTATCGAGGTGCCACCTATCATGGGTCAACACAATTTACTAAAAATGTGTAGTCTATCACAAACCTACACGACGCGAAAATCTCCGCAAGGATAAGATGAACCAACAAATCACATGACATCATCTCATGGCCCATCACGGTCACAAATATCACCATGGCCCCATCGCGGTTACCATGTACTATGAAATGCATGAGCATACTCTAACTCTTTTTACCACAATCATTAAGTAAATGCAACTATTAAAAGATTGCCCATTTTTAATAATCATTTAACACTAATGATTTTTCAAATACAACACATAGCATACTCAAACATATTTATTCACACCAATTTAAATTTCTACAACCACACATAAATCACTTCTCCAAATTCCATCCACACCTAAATTGAATTAAATTCATTTTCCACCAAGTCACACATAAATTTCATCAAAAAAATTCATAATATTAATTATGAACACATCAATTTCACCTAACATGAATCACCAAAATTTCGAAACAATAATCACCATATTCAATTTCCAAAATTTTCAACCATAAATCACCACAACAACATTAATATATCAGAGTTCTCCCCACCGCTAAGTCGATGCCAACGGTCTCGATTCCTTTTCGAGACTTAAGGAGCTAACTACATAAACATGAATATTTATAACAATTTGTTCACAATAAAACTAATTCAAACACAACAAAATTCCCAAAATTAAATCTTTATCACACACCAAACTTTTAAAACTAAATAATCTATATTATTTACTTAAAATTAAATAAAATAAATATTGTCCAAATTTCACATTCACATACTCGACTATTAAAGCACCGAAATATTTGAGTTAATAAAATACTATAAACTTTTTTTCTTTTTAAACTCAATCAAAGAGTAATTAAAAGAGTAACATTTTAAACTCTAATCATTTTTAATTTCAATCTATCTTTTTGCTCAAACTCTATAACTTAGTTAAAATTTAAATCTTTTCAAAACAAACTAAATTTAATTTCCTCAAATTCACATAAACTTATTAAATTCATTTTTCACAAAATCACACATCAAATACATCAAATTTCTTTTCCACAAAATCACAAATATTGTCCTAAATGCAAACTAAAAGTTTGGAAGGATCCCTTACCTCCGTTGAAGTTTTAACAACCGATAACGGCGCCGCGATTAATTTTGGTAAAATTTTTGCTCGAGTTATCGGTTCGAGAACTAGTTCACTAGCACCGTAGCGTGGGAATGAGCAACTTTCGCTTCTGTCACTTCTCAAATGGAAACTTAGATCTTGAAGAAATGTGCAGTTTTTTTTTTGAGTTTTTTTTTTGTTGAAAAACACTAACACTATTTTGCTTTTGCTAAGAAAGAAAGGAAGATGGAGTGAAGGAAGCTGAAAGAGGAACCCACCAAAACTGAAGGATGGAGTGCTACCTTTCGTACTACAAGATTGGTTTCTTTTCTTTTACTTCTTTTTTTAAATTAAAAATAGAAATAAGGCAGGGGAATATGATCGAAGAAGCTGAAAAGGAAAGGTGAAAAAATCCTCCTCTGAAGGTTTCATATATATATATATATATATTTATATATATATATATATATATATATATATATATAATAAAACCAATTCCAAAATAAATATCTAGATATTTACAAATATTTAGATATTTTTATAAAAATCATTGTTACGCCTGTCACACCACATCACATCACAAATTACTTTTTCAGAAAAATATCTACTCTCGCCGCAATTCAATCGACAGATGAATTTTTCTGAAAAATGCTGCATCTCAGAAAAAAATTTCTTCGACAAAAGATTCACCGTAATTAAATAAAATTATTCATCAACGAATAATTTTAATCGGGTTTCCAAAAAGATATTTTTGGTGCTTAACTCACAAAATGCCATAAAATTGACTAAAAAGCCTCAGAAATTCAGCATAAAATTCCCCAAAATACATAAATTAGAATTTAAAATCAAGGATCTTACAATAAGAGTATTCAGATCATTTGCTTCTAGAATGGAAGTGATCTTAGGTCTCCCCTTGCATGACATACTTCATAATATTTTCTTCACATGATCAGCAGTAGTATAACTCTTCTTAAGTATCTTTAATCTTGACACTAGAGTTTGGAATATGGAAAACATTGTTTCAATGTCTTCACTTCTTCCATCTTGAATAACTCACAATTTTTTAATATGAGGTTGGCCTTGGTTCTTGAACTTACTTCCTTCCTTCGTAGGTCAAAACTAGACTATCATAAATTCTCTTTGATGTCTCCTTGTTGGTGCAGTTTTCAAACTCCTTGAAAGTGATTGCATTTATCATGAATGTTCTGGACTTATGATGCACCATGTACATCTTTTAATCATCATCCTTCTATTTCCTTGAAATTTTAATACCATTAGTGTTATTAGGACCTGTATAACCATCTTCCACCAAGTTCCAAAGTTCATGATCTTCTGAAATAAAGAAACTTCTTAGATTGTTCTTCTAGTACTCAAAACGTTCTTTATCAAACTGAGGTGGTATATTGATGTTTCCTCTAGCAACTTCTTCCTCTTAAATAGTGATGTTGAAATTTCCTCTATCAAAATATTCTCAAAATGATTTAATCCACTAATACAACAACTTGAATTACAAAGCACCCGACCTTCCAAGCCAGTCTTCTCAAATAGAATAACAACCATAGACATTTGAGGAACACGCATACCTTGATTCTACTAGTAAGGACTATTATTATTATTATTATTATTATTATTATTATTATTCATAGTACACACTTTGAATTTATTTCTCATAACGAAATATAATTAACTTCAAATCTTTCATATGATCACAACTCTAAACTTTTTAAAACAAAAATAGTTTTATAACTCTATGTAAAGAAATCATCACAACTCTACTTTATAATAATTTTTTTCCAAACCTTATCCAAAATAGATTCACAAGATTTTCAATTATCAAATTGTCCAGTTTAACTCCTAAAATTAAATATTTTTCCAACTCTTGGTTTCCTTGAAAATTCACAATCATAAAATAACTTATTTTGTTACCTAGTTAAATCATTACAAACAACATAAATATTGCAGAGTTCTTTTTACCGCTAACTCGTTTCAACAGTCTCGATTCCTTTTTGAGAGTCAATGAGCTAACTACATAAACATATAAATTTATAAAAATTTGTTCATGTAACTCTCCAATTTTTAACAGAGCGAGTGTATTTTTTTTTTCAAAACAAATTCATAATAACAAAGAAATAAATAAGGAAATATTGTTGGATAAATATTTAAGTCATAACACAACGACAAATAAGTCAACAAAATTTACAAGCAGTGGAATAGTTTTTCAAATACGAATCCAAAGTATTTACACATTAAAAGTGGTACATGGACCCCATCATAATAAAATGTCAAGGTGACAATATTGGTATAGGTACAGTCTTCCAAATTAAACTAAACACAACCCAAAAAGAAAGACATCTAGTCCCTATACGTCAACCTAATCTGATCATTCTACAAAATACTATACATCCCGGATGATCTTCACGCGCCCCACAAGATCCTTCTAACACTGCTCCAATCAGGTGTGTCCAACTACATTCCCATCCACAGGGTACTAACCGGTAGGATAGTCGTGGATCTCATCTGAGGGCAAAGCCTAGATTTCCACAATAGTTGTAAAGGGTCACCAACCAAAATTAACAATTAGCACATAACATTTAAGTTTTGAAATGCACAAAATGACCTTTTAACTTAGCATGCAACTTAAAAGGGTTTCCAAATGCCAAACATGCATAAACAAGGTTTAAAAATGAGGTTTTTAACAAAACTGCACTGTTGTATTCGAATACAACATTTCTGTATTCGAATACAAGGTTGTTTCAGCAGTCAGCAGCAAAAACAATATGTTTGTATTCAAATACAACCTTCTGTATTCGACTACACATAAATAAGCAGCAAAAACAACATGTCTGTATTCGAATACAACCTTATGTATTCGAATACAAATCATACATCAACAGAAAAACAACAAAATTCAGCTTTTAAACGGGTTTCAAAATCTATCAACACTTGCACACAAATCCAAACAATCACACTTAGCAATTATAACACAATCACCATGATGACTTGAGTTTCGAAAAGGTTTTGCAATCAATCACGCTTACACACAATTCCAAAACATTCACACTTAGCAATTATAGCACAATCACCACGACAACTTGAGTTTCCAAATGATTTTGCAATCAATCACACTTACACACAATTCCAAAATACCCACACTTGGCAATTATAACACAAACACCATGACAACTTGAGTTCAAATGACAACTCACCATGATACCGTTTTTCTCCGTTTTTGAATCAAATGAGAAGAATGAAGCTGAGAAATCTTTGTCTTCTCACCCACAAGCCTTGGGTTTTCTCTTCTTGAAGCAAAAGAATGTAAAAGAAGAAAAGAAGGGAGAAGGAAGAAAGAAGAATAAGGCTTGAATGCGCGAGGCAGGGACACATCACTTCACTCACATCTCGAACTATTTTGATAAAAATATCTACTCTCCTTGCAACTCAATTGAAAGATAAATTTTCAGCAAGGAGTGATATTTTTAACTAAATTGTCCGGTATTAAATTCTTCGTAAAGTAAATAAATGATTTTTCGATAAATAATTTTTAATCCAATTTCCAAAGATATAATTTTGGCATTTATCTCACCAAATACCAAAAATTGGGCTAAAAGCTTAAGAAATTCAACCCAAAATACTCTAAAATTGGATAATTTAGGATTTAAAATTAAGGGTCTTACATTACTACCCTCCAAAAAGAAGTTTCGTCCTCGAAACTTAAAGTACGAATAACAATCCACACTAGGTTTGTACTCAAATTCAACATACAAGTTACAACTTGTTTCACCCGGCCTACTCGAAGAAAGCGTTTCCTACCCCTTTTGATAGGATGCTTAATAACTCAATAAGAGATTAAGGATGATCAGTCCCTCATTTTGTCAATAAATAGTCAACAACCATGATGGTGGGTTAGACTATCTTAACTGAACTGTCATAGCACTCCTTGCGACTTACACTTGAGGTTATCCCAATGCACAATCGACCAAACAATCTTCTCAAGGTCCTATGAGTTTCCTATATTCCCCTATAACTTTGATCGTGTCGATGAAGTAAAATCGCCCATAGCTACGTCACATAGCCTCATTTACCTCCACTTGGTACGAAACATCCCTTTGGTACCAAACCGAAACACTAAGCATGACACCAACACAGTGAGCACAAAACAATCACAACAACCAAGAACTCCTAAATTTCTCCATTATCCACCAATCCTCAATTTTTCATTAGTCGTACAACTACGTCAAACCATAGTGTTCTTACCAATATGTTATTCCAATTATAACTTTAATAATTCTATCCCCACATCTGCTTGGTGATCCATGTAAGACCCTTAATTTTAAATCCTAAATTATACAATTTTAGGGTATTTTGTGTTGATTTTCTTAGGCTGTTAGCCCAGTTTTTGGTATTTAGTTAGTTAAATGCCAAAAATATATTTTTGGAAATTGGATTAAAATTATTTTTCGGAAAATAATTTATTTACGTTACGAAGAATTTAATACTGGACTATTTTGATAAAAATATCTCGTGTTGCTGAAAATTGTATCTGTCAATTGAGTTGTGAAGAGAGTAGATATTTTTATCAAAATGGTTTGAGAAGTGATGATTTTCATAAATATCTAGATATTTAGGTATTTATTGGTTTAGGTTTAATTATTATATATATATATATTATATATTATTATTATTATTAGTAATATATATGTATATATGTATTAGAAAGGAATGAAAGGAATAGAGAAAGAAAACCAAAATGTTTCCTTCGTTCCCTGCGTTGCGACACTCCTTCTTCATCCTTCTTTCTTCTGCTTCTGTTTTCTTTCTTTTGCTTCAAGAAATGAAATCCAAGGCTTAGTGGGTGAGAAAGAAAAGAGCTCCCAGCTTCCTTCTTCTTCTTTGATTCAAAAACGAAGAAAAAAAGTGTTAGGGGTTTTGAAAACTGTCAATCACAAACCTCCATTTTTCTCCGATGTTTGAGCTTCATATCGCAAAGAGATAGAATGGAAAGTTGCTCACCTCCACTCTACGGTACTAGTGAACTTACTTTGGAAGCGACGTCGCGGGCGAAGATTTTACCGAAATTACTTGTGGTACCGTACTCGCTCGCTAAAGCTAACGTTAAGGTAAGGGCTCCTTCCAAACTTTTAGTTTGCATTTAGAGACTTATCTGTGGTTGTGCGGAAAAGAAATTTGTTAGGGTTGAAGTGTTGATTTGTGGAAAATGAATTTAATGCTTTTAGGGTGAAATTTTTGAGTTGGGTGTTGGTGATATTGATGAGTGTTTCGTGAGAAATGAATTTAACTCATTTATGTGTGGTTTTGAGGAAATAAAATTTAACGTGTTCATAATTACTATTTATAAATTTTGTGATGTGTTTGTGTGGATTTTGTGGAAAAATGAATTGATGTGATTTGGTGTGAATTGTGGATTGAATTTGGGAATATGCCTGAGTATGTTCTGTGTGGATTTTGAAAATCATTAGAGTTAAACGAGTATTAAAAATGGGGAATCTTTTAATATCTATGTTTACTTAATGTTTGTCGTGAGAATTATTAGAGTTAAATGGGTATTAAAAATAGGGAATCGTTTAATATCTGCATTTACTTAATGATTGTCGTCCAAATTGTTAGAGTTAAATGGATATTAAAAATGAGGAATCTTTTAATATCTGCATTTACTTAATGATTGTTGTCTGAATTGTTAGAGTTAAATGGGTATTAAAAATGGGGAACCTTTTAATATCTGCATTTACTTAATGATTGTTGTCCGAATTGTTAGAGTTAAATGGGTATTAAAAATGGAGAATATTTTAATATATGCATTTATTTAATGATTGTCGTCCGAATTATTAGAGTTAAATGGATATTAAAAATGGGGAATCTTTTAATATCTGCTTTTATTTAATGATTGTTGTTCGAATTGTTAGAGTTAAATGGGTATTAAAAATGGGGAATCTTTTAACATCTGCATTTACTTAATGATTGTCGTCCGAATTATTAGAGTTAAATGGGTATTAAAAATGGGGAATCTTTTAATATCTGCATTTACTTAATGATTTTGGTCTGAATTGTTAGAGTTAAACGGGTAATAAAAATGGGGAATCTTTTAATATCTACATTTACTAAATGATTGTCGTGGATAGAGTTAGAGTATGCTCATGCATTTCATAGTACATGGTAATAGGATGGGCCACGAGATGATTCCAGGTGATTTGTTGGTTCATCTTATCCTTGCGGGGATTGTCGCATCGTGTAAGGTGTTCGATAGACTACACGTGTTTAGTAAATCGTGCTGACCCGCGATAGGTAGCACATCGGTAATTTAGTACTTCGGCCTATGATAGGCGGTACAATTATGATTTACGGCCCTTCAAGGAGGGTTTTGGTTTGGAATTCCAAGTCCATGCATTTTGGCATATACGCATTGCATTAGGGTGCTTGGCACGTGAGTCGTGTTTGAGTCAAGATTATGATTGAGTGTTTGAACTCATGTTGTCATGGTGATTGTGATATAATTGCCAAGTGTGAATGTTTTGGATTTGTGTGAAAGTGTGATTGACTGCAAAAGCAGTTCGAAACTTAGGTTGTCGTGGTGATTGTGCTATAAATGCTAAGTGTGATTGTTTTGGAATTGTGTGTAAGTATGATTGATTGCAAAATCATTTCGAAACTCAAGTTGTCATGGTAATTGTGTTATGATTGCTAAGTGTGATTGTTTGGATTTGTGTGTAAGTGTTGATTGATTTTGAAACCCTTTAAAAAGCTAAAAATTGCTGAATTTTGCTATTTTTCTACTTCTGTCTAATGTGTATCCGAATACAGCAAGCTGTATTCGAATACAGACATGTTGTTTTGCCGCTGACTTACTGTGTAGAAGAAAACAGACTGTTGTAGTCGAATACAGACATGATGTTTTTGCCGTTGAATGCTGAAACAGCCTTGTATTCAAATACAGAGATGTTGTATTCGAATACAGAGATGCTGTATTCGAATACAGTAGTGTCGTTTTGTTAAAAACTTCATTTTTCAACCTTGTTTATGAATGTTTGGCATATGGAAACCCTTTTAAGGTGCGTGCTAAGTTGAAAGGTTGTTTTGTGCATTTAAAAACTTAAATGTTATATGTTAACTGTTAATTTTAGTGGGTGACCCTTTACAACTATTGTGGAAATCTGGACTTTGCCCTCATATGAGAACCAGGACCATTCTACCGGTTAGTACCCTGTGGATGGGAATGTAGTTGGACACACCTGACTAGAGCTGTGTTAGGAGGATCTTGTGGGGCGCATGAAGATCACTCGGGATGTATAGTTTTTTATAGAATGATTAGATTAGGTTGACGTATAAGGACTAGATGTCTTTCTTTTGGGATGTGTTTATTTTAATTTGGAAGACTATACCTATACCATGTACCACTTTTTGATGTGTAAATACTTTGGATTCGTATTTCAAAAACTATTCCGCTGCTTGTAAATTCTGTTCACTTATTTGTCGTTGTGTTACGACTTAAATATTTATCTAAAAGTATTTCCTTATTTATTTCTTTGTTATTATGAATCTGTTTTGAAAAAAAAAAAAATACACTCGCGCTGTTAAAACTCAGGGTGTTATAATCCAAGCTTCCTCAAATATTTTTGAAACTCTACAAGAAAAGATTGATATACCTACGGAAAATTACACACGAATGTCCGTTAGTGGATAAAATATATAATATCTATAGAAAAACCGTGAGTAAATTTTTTATTAAGTAATTTAATTTTTTTAATTGGTTTCCACGGTTTGTCCATATGTAAAATAAAAACTAACCGTGGGTAAAGTTTAAAAAAAGAAACTCAACTTGAAGTTGCCAAAATTTAATCGTATTTTTTGTTACCACTAATTATACGTAGGTAATATCCATGGGTAATAGTTTTCTTAGAAGGTATTTATTTGTTAGAGTAAGTAATAGTTCAGTAAGGAAACAAAACAAAACAAAAGTAAGAGTAAATGGGATAGAAACAAAAACCCTTCTTCCACAGTAAAGGGGAACTTTCTGTTCATCGCATTCAATCAACGCCATTCGTCGTTTGCCGTTCGTCGTTTGCCATTCGCCGTCCGTCGTTCACCGTTCGCCCTTGACGGCCACTTCAATCACAGGTTCTGTCATTCTCTCTAGTTCTTCTGTCGTTTGTGTTCTCTCTCTCATTCAATATCTCTTGTTCTTTTTTTCTCTTTTTTACTCCCATTCGTTTGTTGTTATCTCATTTGCTCTCTCTAATCTCTTCCATTTTCATGATTATTTGTTGTGAATCTGAACGTTTATTAACTTATTAGCAAACCCTAACTCATTCTCACGTTTTGTTCTTGTACAGCTCATTGAAGTCCCTAACATCTCATTTCACAGGTAAAAGCTTGAAAATCCCTAACTCTGTTAGTTTAATTCCTAAATCTGTTGTGAGGTGTGATATTGGTTTTTTTTTTTTTGCTTGGATACTGATACTGATATTGAGTCTAGCGGTACCGTTTTTATTTTGCTTGGAATCTGATTTTTTTTTTTTTGCTTGGATACTCATATTAATTCCTAACTTCTAACTCTGTTGTGAGGTGTGATGCTGACATTGAGGTGTTCTTATTTGTTAATACATGTTTATATTGGTTGATACAAGTTTATATTTTTTTGGAAATTGATTGGAATTGGTTGGAATGTGTTCTTATTTGTTGCAAAAGGAATCTTATGTGGCATTTGTGATTGAACTTTAGTTACAAAATATGTTATGATGATGATGTGAATTTACCTAGTGCAAATCCAGTCACCAGTTTTCCATCCTGGAGGGTAATTGCAATCAGAGGCTTTCATAGTTGTGTGCTCCACAATTCTTACCATTGCAATACCAGTCCCCTGCCAAGGTCTAGTTATATCTATATGTTTCTAGATCAGGGCCTCCAATTTTAGGGTATCCACAATTTTGGCATGCATCCCTCTTCTTGAAATTTATGTGCTGACAAGACAAGAACCACACATCCAATCTCCTCCAGACCAGCTCATTTTAACTGTTATATGTATAAAATCTTTTAACATTTATTTTTCCTTCAATTCTCAATGCAGCCATAATATATATATATATATAACATATATAACATAACTTATTGCATGTATCCAAGAAATGAAACATGATAATAAGAAATACTAGTTTTGTTTGCAAAATAGATCCATGAAAGTTTTGTTTGCATAGGGAATTTTGATCATGGTGATATATTACACTCTAGAAAATAACATGTCTTTTTTATTGGTTATGATAAACATTTTTTTTTATTGAAGAGTGACATTAATGATTATTTTACAATTATCCTCAAGAGGATTTGGACTCAATATCTTGAGATTTATAAATTAAACTTTTATCACTAATCATTAGCTAACACCTCAAGTATACTTTTACTGCTCTTGATTAATATAAATAACAAAAAATTTCAAGTACCCTTTTAAGTAATATGATTAAACTATGAGGTTCCACTTAACAAAGGTAGATTTCTTATATAATAATCATGTATAGAGAAATTATTTGTGATGTGAATTATAAACACAAAATAAGAACCTTACCTTATAGAAGAAGGAAAAGGAGTAATAGAAGTATGAGGCAAGTAATATTGGTTTTATGTCCTATGAATTGTAGCTCAAGAACACCTTGTAAATCATGATGGTTGGTGAGTTTTGTTCTTTGGTTTAGAGGCTATATATACTAGCTTATGACTTATTATTGTGTGAAGACATATGAATGAATGTCTCTTTTAGTACTTTTGCTTGGATATTGTTTTAGTTAATTATTTCTTTAAAGTCTAATTGCACCAATAATGTAAATAGGTTTTTAAATGTGTAAAGATCTACTCCTTGAAGAGTGACTTTCGCATAGTTGCTCTACTTAATAATTTTTTGTATATATTAAATTTTTTCATCAAATTTTTAAATATTATCATATTATATTAATCATCATGCACATCAAATTTAGATATATTGAAAAGTGTTTTATGCAGTATTATACATCATGTTCATGTGTTATTTATTTCATCTTCTCCTTTATTATGAATCTTTTATGCACATGAATGGAATGAGAGCTGATTGGAATTGGTTGGAATGTGTTCTTATTTGTTCTTATTTGTTGCAAAAGGAATGTTAAGTTAGTTTGACAATTTTACAACAATAACTTGTTATAGTTAGTTTCGCAATGAGAGCTAAATTATCTACAACTAATTTTACAACATATATCTGCATAACTATTTATAGTTAGTTGACAATTAGTTTATGTTTGGAGAACATTATTTTCAATTTGAACTTTGAGTAATAACTTGTTTGAGGTTTGTATAGGTATCCTATTTGATATGTAAAATTACATTTTGTTTACAGTTTCGTCGCTCCTTAATTATTTGTTTGTCCTTCAAAATATGGATGACTACCATCCAGATTGTAGTTGGGTATATGATAGACTTTATGTTCAACGAGGGGGGTTGAAACCAGCCTTCGAAAAAGGTGTTGAAGAGTTTATAACGAAGGCAATAAGTCGAAATCAATTTGTAAAAGATGGTGGCATCAGATATCCTTGTCACAATTGCATGTGTAGCGTTATATTGTCTGCAAGTGAAGTCAAACTTCACTTCTATAGGTTTGGGTTCCAACCAAATTATTGGTATTGGACTGAGCATGTTGAAGAAACCCCACATATTGACCCAAAAAATATTTGAAGTAGTAGTGGAAATATTGACAACGATGATCCGTTTACGTTAATGCAACATATGGTCGATGATGCAGTTGGTCCTACGTATGACTTACAAAATATGGGTGATGAAGGCAATGAGGAAGAGAATATTGAATAGCCTCCAAATGATGATGCCCAAGACTTTTATGATTTGTTAATTGCTGCAAACAAACCCTTATATGAGGGGGCTTCTGATTCAAAACTTTCAATATGCGTGAAGCTTTTAGTTTGCAAATCAAATTGGAATGTTGCACATAAATGTCTTGATTTCTTTGCAAGCATGCTTGTAGATGTGTGTCCTTTTAAGGATTCACTTCCAAAAAAAATTTACCAAGCGAAAAAATTGGTGACAATGCTAGGATTGAAGTTTGGGAAAATTGATTGTTGTGTTAAAGGGTGCATGTTGTACTACAAAGACAATACTACAAATATAGAGTGTAGGTTTTTCCATGAACCTCTATATGTTCCTCGTAAGCCTGGGATAGGTAACCACAAAGACATTCCAGTTAAGAGGATGTTCTATATGCCAATCATTCCAAGTTTAAAAAGATTGTATGCATCAACGGAAAACTGCTACCCAAATGAGATGGCATCAACATAATAGATCGAGTTCATGCAGTTTACGTCATCCATTAACACAACATAATGTGCATGACTAAACCATTCATGTATTTGACTTGTCTCATACCTGAACCATCTAACCCAATAGCTTAAACAGTTGTGGAGTGAAGGGGCTTTGACTTATGATATTTCCATGAAACAAAATTTTGTAATGAGGGCAACCTTAATGTGGACAATTAACGATTTCCCTGCTTATGACATGTTATCTGGATGGAGTACCCAAGGTAAGTTGGCATGTCCGGTGTGTATGGATGGAAATAAGGCTTTTACCTTAAAATACGGTAGCAAAAATTCATGATTTTATTGTCACGTTGTTTCTTACCTCATAATCATGAATTTAGAAGAAGTAAAAAAGGGTTCACTAAAAATAGGGTTGTGAAAGATGAACCTCCTCCAATATTGACCGATGAAGAAGTTTGGGCTTGGGTTCACAATATTCCACGAGTGATAGATAATGCACATTCTAAATTGTCTGGATATGGAGTTATCCATAATTGGACTAAACGAAGTATATTTTGGGATCTTCCATACTGGAAAGATAATTTATTAAGGCATAATTTAGATGTCGTGCACATAGAAAAAAACTTCTTTGATAATGTATTTAACATTGTCATGAATTTTAAGAACAAGATTAAGGACAATGAAAAAGCACGAATGGACTTGGCCATCATTAGCCAACGTAGCGACTTGGAGTTGGTTCCACATAACAATGGAAAAATGACAAAACCTAAGGCAAATTATTGTCTTACGTCTAATGAGGCAATGAATGTTTGTAAATGGATAAAGGAGCTTAAGATGCCAGATGGGTATGCTTCTAACTTGGCAAGATGTGCAGATGTTAATAGAGGACAAATGAATGGGATGAAAAGCCACGATTGTCACATATTTATGGAGTGTTTGCTTCCATTTGCATTTAGTTCACTACCTGACCATGTGTGGAAACCATTAATAGAATTAAGTCAATTCTTTAAAGGCTTGTGCAGCAATACCTTAAGACATGATGAATTGGTCAAATTGGGTGAAAATATTTCATTCATCATATGCAAACTTGAAAGAATCTTTCCACTAGGATTCTTTTATTCAATGGAACATCTTCGAATTAGCCTACCGTATGAGGAAAAACATGGTGGTCCAGTTCAATATCGATGGATGTATCCATTTGAAAGGTATTTTATATTCACCATTAAGGATTTCATTTTTTTTTCAAGATATTTTCATAATTATTAAGTTATTGCTCCCACTTTTCTAGAATGATGGGTGACTTTAAGCGCATAGTGAAAAACAAGGCTAGAGTGGAAGGCTCAATATGTATGTCATACTTACATTGAGAGACAACATATTTTTGTTCCCACTATTTCAAAACAATCTCTTTGTTTGATAGAAGCCAGCGTAATGAAGGTGCAAAATTAAATGATGCTATCACGACAACACTATCAATTAGCAATCAATTAGGGCGTCCTAGTGGGAAGGCTCAAACTCATTGGTTAAGTGATGTTGAAAGATGGTCTGCTCATGTACATATCCTCATCAATTGCAACGAGGTCAAGCCATATATTGAGTAAGAAGTCTGTAAGCACACACCCCACCTAACTACCAAATACTTGTAATAACACTTCTCTCATTATCGACAGCGCCTTTTTGCACTCTAACTCCATTATTGAAGACGATCCTATATCTCAAACTCGTATACATGGAGAATTCCCAGAATGGTTTCGTGCGTATGTAAGTGATTTAATGAAGTTTGATGCAAATAAATTAGAACTTCTCACCCAACTATTGTGAATATCATGTTTGTGTAGGCCAGTGACAAAGAAAATGGTGTGACTAACCCTGACTTGTTATCATTAGCTTGGGGTCCTGACTCAATGGTCAAAACATGGCACAAGTATTACATTAATGGGTACAAATTTCACACAAAAGCTTGGTCTCAGGGTAAGAAAACCTTAAATAGTGGAGTTTATGTGAAAGGGGTTACTGGAGGAGGGGAAGATGATTTCTATGGAGTCATCCAACATATCTTCAGTTGGAGTATTACAAATTGCCTCACAAGGTAGCCTTGTTTTATTGCCAATGGTTTAATCCTAGACAAAATAGAGGAACCAAAGTTCATCCGCAGTATGATATTGTAGATATCAATATGAATCGGAAATATGATCTCTATGATCCCTTCATAATTGCACAAAAAGCTAGACTAGTGTATTATGTACCTTATCCTGAAATGCGATCTGATAAGCGTCACTGGTCTGCCGTTATCAAAACAAAGCTTATGGGTCATGTAGAGGTGGACGGAATCGATGAGGACATGCCATATCAAGATGAAGATATGTCACATGTTGAACAATTAACTGAAAATGAAGAAATGGTTGGCTTGCACGATGAAACACATAGCGATGAAGAAGTCAATGTAACGTTTGTTCCAAATATTCCAATTGATAATGATAGTGATATGGATGATGAAGATGGGGATGATTCTTCAATTGACGTTTGAATTTTTCGTAAGTATAAATAGTAGTTGATTATTTGTTTAAATCTTCATATTCTACCTTTTTATATATTAGTTTTACATCTTGAATTGTTGACTATTTGTTTGAATTGTGTGTGTGCTAATTGTTTTTATTCATCTTATTCTTTATAGATGACTTCAAAAGAAAAGATTAGACTCAAGCTTCCATTCAAGAAAAATTGCATCATTTTACCGCATAAGGTAACTCAAGCAGCTCAGCTGGTACAAGCAACAATTGATCAATTGCCACTAGATGTCAATGCCACTACACCAACCTCACACTATGTGTTACATCCCACCCAACAAATTGTTCAACCTCCTACCCAACAAGCTGCAGTGCTTCCAATCCAACCTATTAAGGTGCATGGTATTGAACCAATTATAGTGATGATGCCCACACCGAGTTTTGTCCCAGAAGACAACATTTCCCCGATTGCTGATCATTCACCGTCACAACCATTAACATTTGTTGCCTCACGACATACTTCATTTTCAGCTAACCCACCACCTTCAACACATGTTGCTAATGGTAATAAGACTCAAGGGTCACGATGCTCCAGTTCTAGTCATGGGGATGTGCCTGATGGGAGAACAATGATATGGCCGGATGGACGAAGGTGTGTAACAAATTTTGATTAACTTTTTATTACTACATGAGGATTAGGGTACGTTTCAAGTTAATTTTTAGAAATTTGATGTTTTTAAAAAAATTGTTTATAGGTGGTTACCGTGTAGGGTGGCCTCGAGAGCCCTCACCTCAGTCATTAAATCACAATATGTTGATCCATATCATAGCTGGGGAGCAATCCCAAAATTAACTTTGGAACGTTGGTTCGACAAATTTGGTGTAAGATTAAGTTATATATCTTAATGAGTTCAACTAATGTGTAGATACTAATTAATATATTATAACTTATTTGTAATGTAATATTGCAGGAAAAAGTTGCTTGGTAGCCTGAGCACAATTTTCAAATTAAGAATATCTTCAATACAAAAAGATCGATGCGGCTTTCTGATATGTTGATGCAAGCGAGAAAGAAGCGCAAGTGTCCAACTTGGATGGGAAAAACTATTTGGAATGATCTTGAGAAGATATGGATGGATCCGTCGTATAAGGAGTTATCAAATCGAGCTAAGAAAAATTGTGCTTCTTCTAAAGGAGGAGCTGTCCATACAGGTGGATCTATATCCAATGTTGAACATACCATTCGGATATTATGCTTTCTATGTCAAAGTCTTCACTGTATAACCATTTAATGTTTGACTCCAGGACATGTCTACTATTTGCTATTTTAATTGTTTTGTTGTGTTGTTGTTTCAAAATGCAAAGTTATTTTGCTAAAATATTTTGTTGTTTTTCTTTTCTGGCGAAATTTGACTCTCATTTTGTTCACGGTTCAGTTGTTGTTTATTTTTTGTAAGGCTGAAGAGTTAGGTAGGGACCCCACATTAGATGAGGTCTTTTTAAAAACTCACACTAAGAAGAAGGACAACTCTTGGGTTGATGAAAGAGAAAAAACACACATATGTAAGAAATATTAAATCATTTATTCGTTCTTTCATTTGTATTTCCTGTAAAAGTAATTTGACTATGTTGCATGATTTTCTATTTGTGTAGGAAACATTTCAAGGTAAGTTGCAACAAGCCTCTAAAGGTGGGGAAACATCTAGTAGTTGTAGCCAAGTGGTTAATGCGGAAGCTCGCTTAGACATGTGGGTCCAATCTATTGGGGAGAAGAATAAAAGGAGGATCTATGGTGCTAGAGATAGATCCTCACTTTATAGACCATGTGTCACAAGTCTCGTCCATCTAGAGGTTGCGCCAATTTCTTGTCTCAACAATCTAATGAGATAGCTGCACATATAGCAGCATTTGAGGAGCGAGCAAAAGCGGCAGAACACGAGGCATGAGAGGCGCGAGAGGAGCTAAGGAAAGTTGAGCAACGTCGACAAGAGGAAGTTCAACATATAGAGCAACGCACTACAGAACTACAAATGCAGCTAGCAACATTGGCAAAAAGTGTTGCTTCCATACAGGCTGAGTCATCTCGTCGTCGTCGTCATCCAAATTATGACGAGGATGAGTCTAGCGATGATGACGGCGAGGAGTAATACTGGTTTCAGTTTCGTATAGTAGTCATGACTACATATTTTGTTTAGACTTGTAGGCATTATCTATATATATTTCTACGATAGTGTCGTTATGTGTATTTTGAAACTTATGGCAGTAACAATGTGCTTATTTTGAGACTTACAGAAATCAGAATGTGTATTTTGACAACACTATTTACATAATATTTCACTTTGTTTTGACAATGATGTTTTAATATGCTTACAATTTATTTTAAATATATATTAAAAAAAATACAGGAAACTATAAAAAAAACAAAAATAGAATTAAAATCATTTTTTCATTACCCACGGACAATTCATGGATAAAATTATCAATATCAAATATAAAATAGTAGACTTTGTCACGGATGGTCCGTGAGTAATGTAACTTACGACTTTTTCGTTGGTAAGTATCTACTATTTTATCTGCGACAAATCTATGAGTAACGTTACCCACAGAGACACAGTGAGTCATATTACCCACGGACAATCCTTAAGTAAGTGTGTCCCACGGCTTGTCCGTCGGTAAATATTTTCCTAGAGCGATTTAGCTAGGAACTCGTCTCCGTGGGTAATCCGTGTGTAATTTTACGTTAAGGTAATACAATTTTTCTTGTAGTGAAATTATGCCAAAGACTATACTACTTAGGACACACAACTTCCTTTCAGTTTAGTACTTCATTTCAAGAGTCACGTTTCCAACAAAATTCCACCTAAATTCCATTCACTAATTAAGACCTACATTGGTCTCATGCCTAAAACCTCAAATTAACTCTTCACTAATCAATTTCCAACATACTTCGCAATTCTAGACAAACCCGAAAATAATTTTCCTACATCTAATGCCAGTATTCATTCTGATACTTCTCAATTTCATCGCGTCCTTTTTTTGCAGCTCGATGATTATCTCTTCATTATTTCGAAATCATTACTTAGCTTACTCTTGTATATCTTTTCCCAAAAATTGTTCTCTTCTTTGGCAAGCACAATTGGTACACACCATTGTGCGTCATATCCCAAAATGTTATCCAACCTAACTGGATTTTTCTTTTGTCTTTCCTCTTACTATTAAACTTTCCTTCCTTCAAATAAGCTTGTTATTCTGGTCCTTAAGAATTCCTTTAACGATTCAAACAAAATCTTAATTCCTCCTAATTTTCATACTTCATATGAAATATTCTACATCCAAAATATCTCAAACCACTTTTCACCTCTACCATCATTCAACCATCCATGTGGTCAATATCTAGAGTCCTTTATTTGCATAGCTCATCTGCCATCATACTTCGTCTTTCCTCATTATAGTGATTCCAATAAATCAAGCCTTACTAATTCCCACCAAACGTTTTCCATTTCATGCTCAATCATTTCCTACCAAACAAACATTTAACTCCTTTGATTTGACGAACACAATAACAACCCCCATGACATGCACTCAAGGAGTGCCTTTGTATCATTGGCATATCCTTATAATTACAATGTCATAATTATAGGTGAGATAACTCTTTTCTTGAATCTTTAATTGTCATAAGCTATATCTCTATGTGCTGCTCCAACAAGTTTTCTTGGCACATTTTTCCAAAATTTGGTTCACTCGCTGGATTCTTATTCCATCTCAACATTCACCGAGACACAAACTGAAAGAATCTTAACAATCGAACGTCCTAAAGAGCTATTTCTCACATGTTTTCAATAAGCATCTCTTAAAGAATAGTTATCTTTAAAACTCATCCTCATAAAATTTGCAGTAAAATATCTCAAAGACCCACATACCTTTCATTGTTCATCTAGTCACTAAAACACTCATTTTAAATCTCAACGCTTGATTTTTGAAGACCAACAACTATACCATAAATCATTTGTTACATTTTTAGTAGATCCTGAAACACTCTCATCCATAACCTGAATTATTATCGCTTGCCTACCTCATCTACATAAATTATACAAGTTTAAGGCGTCACTTGGTCCTCCATCCAACCTTGTGGATTTTAAATCATCGACTTACAGATCAACCATCTTAGGGTCCCAAATCAAATCTTGAATAAACCCTCTGACCTATCAAAATATTAACATTCTCCTAGTAATTTCCATCCTTTAATAGACTCTCGAAGCTTACATTGTTACAATCTCTAAGTATTCTCGTACTATGTACTTTCAATTCTACTTAATAGTAACACGCGGTTCAATACATCAAATCTTAACTCTTCATGTTTGTTTAGACATCACCCAAAATTCACACTTATGCATCTATAGTTTCATCTAAAATCACTATCCGTACTTACGATCTCCTAAACGACACAAAGATTTGTCACTTATCAAAGAAATATATATTCTCACTCTTTTAATCGTCATTAGATTCATACTTAACAATCCAAGCTGCGAATCTTTCTACCTTTGAAAAACATATACATTAAAAATAAAACTCACTTTATGTCCCATCACTCACTTCTCAATCTACTTTAACAAAAATATCCACTCTTATCTTATCGTAACTCGATTGAAAAATAAATTTGTCAGTAATATGTGACTTCTTAAAATATCAATCAATAATAATTTCTCTGTAATTACATTAAACTATTCTTCGATAAATAATTTAAAATTGGGACTCCAAATTATTATTTTTGAACATATTACTAAGCCTAACAAAAAATATGCTTTTGGTATTTAATTTCATAAAATATAAATTGGACTAATAGTCTAAACAATGTGGTCAACACAAAATACAATAAAATTGCATAAATTAGAGTTTAAAAAAGACTCACCAACACTACGCGAAAAATGTCATTTTATAGCGCGTCTTTTACAACGCTTACTAAATACAAGTGTTGTTGTAAATATGTTTTAAAAACAACGGAGCATATAACTGCGCTTCTCTGACAAGCGCTGTTGTAGGGTCATATAGCATTTGCGCACAATGTTTACAAGGCTTTTACACCGCTTTTACACAAGCACTGTAAAATGAAGTGCCCTCACATAATGTTTTACAGTGCTTTTTTCACAAGCACTGTAAATGACATGCGTTTTCAAATAATTAAATGCCCTATTACATCACTTTTATTACAAGAACTGTAAAAGACATGCGCTTTCAAATAATTAAATGACCTATTACAGCGCTTTTTTCGCAAGTGCTGCAAAAGACATGCGCTTTCAAATAATTAAATGACCTATTAGAGCACTCTTTTTACAAGCGTTGTAAAAGCCTTGCGCTTTCACATAATTAAAGGATCTATTAGAGCGCTTTTTTTACAACCGTTGTAAAATCATTAACTTTAAATAAAAATCATTTACTTTAAATAACTAAAAACAAATTTAAAACAAATTTACGAACCCTCATCACCTCTACTCTAGGAACCCTCCTCTCTTTTACGTATTGTGCGGCTATCAATGTCGGATAAGTTGGATGCGTTGTCTCCTCCTTTAAAAAAAATTGGATACGTTGTCTCAGGTACTATTTTTATTAATTTGTTGTTGTCAAAAAATCTGTATTCTTTTAATAATTGAAAACTAATAAATTTTTACGTAATAAATCTTTTCTATTTGAAATTTTGTTGATTTGTTCTGTTTTGAAATTGTTAGATTGTCATATAATATGGATTGGAAATGGATGTCTGCCAATCGATTGTCAAAAGAGTATGAAAATGGAGTGAAGTTTGTTGAGTTTGCAGTGAAGAATGCAAAAGATCCAAATATAGTCGTTTGTCCTTGTTTAAAATGTTGTTTTGAAAAACGCATTAGAGAAGATGAATTGGAAGGACATTTAGTATGTAATGGAATTGATCAAAGCTATACATGTTGGATAAGATATGGTGAGAGAAAAAAAAGGAACATTAATTTTGAGTATGGTTCGACATATGCTTTAACTGACTTTGATACAGATACATATGAGTCGGATCGAGTTGAGGAGATTATATAATGGTTGTACTAAATTCACAAGACTGTCAGCAATATTAAAGTTGTATAACTTAAAAGCGAGTAATGGATGGTCAGATAAAAGCTTCACATAATTATTAACACTCTTAAAAGATATGTTGCCAGATGATAATGAACTTCCCAGTCGAACCTACGAGGCTAAACGGATTTTGTGCTCTATTAGCATGAGTTACGAAAGGATTCATGCGTGTCCTAAAGAATATGAATATGAATTACTAAAGGTGTGTCCGAAATGCAATGTCTCTCGATATAAGAAGAAAGAATATACTCCAGCAAAAGTTGTGTGGTATTTTCCTATAATACCAAGATTTAGGCGCATGTATCGCTGTGAAGAAGATTCAAAACACTTGACATGGCATGCATATGAAAGAATTAGAGATGGAATGTTTCGACACCCTACAGATTCCCCACAATGGGCAAAAATTGATCACGAGTATCTTGAATTCGGGATAGAGTCAAGAAATCTAAGACTTGCACTTTCTACTAATGGAATGAATCCACGTGATGTTCAAAGCAACTCACACAGCACGTGGCCTGTGATTTTGTTGATTTATAACCTATCTCCATGGTTATGTATGAAGCGTAACTTTATGATGTTGTCTCTGTTAATTTCTGGACCCAAACAACCGGGGAATGATATCGATGTATACTTGACTCCTTTAATTGAAGATTTAAAAATTTTGTGGGAGACAGGTGTGGAAGTTTATGATGGGTATAAGAAAGAATGTTTCAATTTAAGGGCTATGTTGTTCGATACAATTAATGATTTTCCAGCATATGGTAATTTATCAGGATATAGCATTAAAGGTCAGTGTGCATGTCCTATATGTGAAGAGACTGCAAATTGGATGCGGTTAAAACATTGTAAGAAGAATGTGTTTCTTGGACATCGTAGATTTTTACCTTATAGTAATCAGAATCGTGGGTGGAGAAATGCATTCAATGGAAAATCAGAGGAAGGTAAAGCTCCTTTAGCACCGACTGGATATCAAATACTTGAAAAAGTACAAGGTTTGACCAATAAATTTGGCAAACCTTTTGCGAGAGAGCTGGTCAAAACTGGGTGGAAGAAAAAGTCAATTTTCTTTGAATTGCCATATTGGAAGTCATTGTATATAAGACATTTCCTCGATGTGATGCATATTGAAAAAAATGTATTTGATAGTGTAATTGGTACGTTACTCAATGTTCCAGGAAACTCTAAAGATGACATCAATGCAAGATAGGACTTGGTCGATATGGGAATAAGAAATGAATTGGGTCCCATAAAGAAAGGAAATCGCGTATATTTACCTCCAGCCGCTCATACTCTATTTAGAAAGGAATAAAAATGTTTTACGTAAATTTCTACACGAAGTTAATGTTCCAGAAGGATACTTTTCAATCATTAAAAATTTGGTTTGTATGAAAGACCTCAAGTTATAAGGTTTGAAGACCCATGATTGTCATATTCTAATGGAGCATTTGCTACCAATAGGTATACGTTCCATTTTACCTGAAAAAGTTTGACGAGCCTTAACTAGATTATGTTTCTTCTTCAGGGAAATTTTTAGTAAAGTGATCGATCCTCAGAAATTACCGACATTGCAGAGGGAAATTGCTGTTACTTTGTGTGAGCTTGAAATGTATTTCCCACCCTCGTTTTTTGATATAATGGTTCAACTTATTGTTCATCTGGTTAAGGAGACACAACATTGTGGGCTAGCTTATATGAGATGGATGTATCTGATAGAACGATATATGAAAATATTAAAAGGGTATGAAAAAAGTAGAAGTCAACCAAACGGTTGTATTGCTGAACACTACATTGTTGAAGAAGCTGCTGAATTTTGTACTGAATATATGTCCAATGTTGAATCCATAGGGCTTCCCATGTCTTGTCATTCGAGAAGGATATCAGGAGAAGGGATAAATGGAAGGAGAATACTGACTATATCAATGATAGAATGGGAGCAGGCACAATTGTATGTTCTACACAATGATGATGAGGTTCAACCGTATGTTACAATACACATGGATCAATTATCTCATTTGAACATGAATAGGAATCAAAATGGGATAACTCGAGAGCACAATCAAAGTTTTATAACATGGTTAAAAAATCACATAAAGTCCAAGTTTGATATAGACCCCGGATCAATTTCACAAAGATTGAGGTGGCTAGCAAATACTCCGAGTTTACATGTCTTTTCTTACACTGGTTATGTTATTAACGGCTACACATTTTATACCAAAGAACAAGATGATCCGACCACTATGCAAAATAGCGGAGTCACTCTCGTAGTGAAAGTGATGCATGTCTCAAGTGCAAAAGACAAAAACCCAATATATGCAAATCTATCATATTTTGGGGTTACCGAGCGCATATGGGAGTTAGACTACACAATGTTTCGTATTCTCATATTTGGTTGCTAGTGGGTCGATAATAATAATGGTGTTCAGATTGATGAGTCAGGGTTCTTGCTTGTCGATTTTAAAAGGGTGGGATATAAAGACGAGCCTTTTATTTTAGCGTCGCAAGCTCAACAAGAGTTATATGTCACTGATCCTACTGATGATAAATGGTATGTTGTCCTATCGACCAATAAAATAAGTGATGATAACAATAATGATGAAGATGTTGGTAATGATCTTTTATTTGCAACATCATAACAACCACATGAAATTGATTCAACTGATGATGGTTTATATCTTAGAGATGATCATGATGAGGGAATTTGAATTAATCCATCATTTCGTATATTAAATGGACAAACAAATATGAATCCCACCAGGAAAAGAAGAAGGGCATCTTAATGTACATGTTTAATTGTTTTATATAAGCCATGTAATTTGAACTGAGTAAATGTAAATTCAATTGTTTGAACATGTTTAATTGTTTTACATAAGCAGCCATGTATTTGATTTTTTTGATTAATTTATTTTCTGCTTATATTTAGCTTGATTTGAGTGTTTTATACTAAGTTCATGTAATTTAATATATACTAGTAATTTACATGAACTGAACTGAATATAAATTAGTAATTTACATGAACTTAAATGAACTGAACTGAAAAAGAGCCTTATATATAAAAATAAAATAAGGAGGTCTTTTATAGCACTTATTGGAAAAAGCATTGTAAATGATCCTTATAAAAATAAAATAAGGAGGCCTTTTACAGCACTTATTTGAATAAGCGTTGTAAAAGGCTTTAAGAAAAACATTCATATAACATAAGAAAATAAGGAGGTCTTTTACAACGCTTTTTCAAATAAGCGTTGTAAAAGAGCCTTTTTAAAAACAAAATAAGGAGGCCTTTTAGAGCGCTTAGTTGAAAAAGCGTTGTAAAAGGCTTTAAAACAAACATTCATATAACATAAGAAAACAAGGAGGTCTTTTACAGCGCTTATTTGAAAAAGCGCTGTAAAAGAGCCATTTTAAAAATAAAATAAGGAGGCCTTTTCGCTTTTCCCACAAGCGCTGTAAAAGGCTTAGGTCTTTTAGAGCGTTTTTCCAACAAGTGTTGTAAAAGGCTTATAAAAAAGCGTTGTAATGGGGTTTTATATTTAATAGTAAACCGTTTTAGTTTTCTCTTCATTACGTAAACTTCACTATCATCTCTTCTTCATCGTTCTTCTCTTCCTTTGCATACCCTATCATCTCTTCCGTTACGAACCTTATTTTCACAGTCATCTCCCTCATTTCGAACCTTATTTCCATCCACGATCATCTCTCCCATTACACACAATATCTTTTCATTGAAATACGTAACCCTCATTATGTATTTCTTCTAACCATATTTATGAGAATCGTATTTCTATGAACCCTAATTTCTGCGCATTACGTATTTCTTCGATCCCTCATTATTCAGGTATTGATGTTATTAATTGTTTGTTATCACTAAAATGCATGTTGAGCTTGTTTATTTAAGTTATACTAATACTGATATGTACTTAGAATACTGCATCTTGAGCTTGTTGAATTTATACTAAACTGCATGTTGAACTTGTTGTAGATAAATGGATACCACCAAAGATATAGATTGCAAAATGAAGAAGTTGTCAACACTAAGACTTACGAAAATGAAGTCAAATGTGGTGCAACTATAATGCAAAAGGTCATAAAAGCAAGGAGCATTGGCATTAAATTTGAGGTATACTATACTCTGTTTGCTGTTTACTTTTTATCTTTTTTTAAAAGCATGTACTTACTATATTAGTTTACTAGGTTGGATGGAATGAGAATGGTCAGCCAATTGACCCTAACAGCTCCATGTTTGTAAGTTACATTGGCGTTGTTGTTCGTCAGGATATCCCCAATACCATTGATGATTGGAGAGATAAGGCATTGAATGATGCGAAAGATATACTGTGGAATGATATACAGGTAACTTTTTTTGATTCACTCTTTTGTCATTTATAATTTTTTCCATTGAAATACTTTACTCAAACTATATCTTTATTTTGTTTGCAGACTGCTTTTGTTCTTGATGAGGTGAGAAAGAGTTACATCTTGAGAGTTGTCGGGAAAATACATTGGGGTTTTAGATCTCACTTCTCAAATTTCTTTCTAAAAGATAGTTAAGGAAATATGGATGCTGAAGCTCCAAGAATATATAAACATTATATATCAAATGAAGAATGGAGTGCATTTCTATCAAAATGTTCAGACCCCGCGTTTGTGGTAAGTGATTAATTTATTAGCATTTGTGTATTATTATTCATATTCATAGTGTATTTTAAATTTTTACACGATTGTTATTTTTTTTTTATATAGAATATAAGTAAGGCAAATCACGAGAGGGCAAAAAATCCAACGCACCCGTACAAAAAATCACATTTGGGATATGCACGTCTAGAGCAAAAACTTGTAAGTAATTAAACATCACTTTTATATAATGAGGGAATTTGTATTATAAACTATAGTTTCTAACTAATATTTTGTTTATGATCTTAACGAATAGCAATAAGACACCCAATCTGATCAACTGTTGGGTGGTCATATCTTATGGAAGGAAGCTCGTGTAAATAAGCATGTAGTGGTTGATAACGAAAATGTTCAAAGAGTAATAGAACTTTGTGTAAGTATATTATCACTTTAATATTTTTTAATATTGTATTTTATCACTTTAATATTTTTAATATTGTATTTTAAAAATGACATTGAACTTATCTATTTAATCCTACATCTATTTTAGGAGAAAATCAAACAAAGTTCGAAAAATCAAGGGGACAACAAAGCTAGTTGCAGGGATATTCTTGGTAAAGTGTTTAATGTTCCTGAGTATTCTGGTCGCCTGAGGGGGAAAGGATTTGGCGTAACTCCTAAAAGCTATTTTTCACAAGAGAAGCGTCAAAATCCATCCAATGAGGAAGTATTAGAGAAGCTCAAACTCCTATCCGAGCAAGTGGCACTCTTGGTGAACACGAATAAAAACAAGCAACTCCCGAATTAGCTCCAACGTGAAATACAATTGGAGAGTGAAAAAGCGAGTCGCAACATTGGTCTCAAAAGTCTTTCCGAGGTAATTAATTACTTAATTATGTAATTACATATGTATTAACTATACTTATGAATTAACCATACTTATGTTTTAACAACTGATTTAGGGTGTCACTCCTTGCGTGCTGTACTTATCCTCCCGTACTCATTGAAAGGTCGGAAAAGGAAAATAGTACAATACTTCGGCAGAAGTATTGCACAACACACCGATCACTGCGGGCCATGTCAAAGTATCACCAATTATTGCTTTGGAACCAAATGCATCGTTGCCTATACCGGACAACGATGGAGATATGAAGTTTTTGGGCGAAGCAAATGGTAGTTACATGGCATGGCCCACACATCTTGTTGCCCTTGATAAGGTATATTTAATTAATTGAAATGTATGTTTACTTGAAATGTATATTTAATTGCTGATTTTTTTCAATTCCTAACTTTAATTTCACATTTATATTTAGATTCTGAAAAAGCCTAAAGGGAATGATAAAAAGATTCCCAGAAACGAGTCAAATACATCGCCCGAAAAGGTTTGTCACATTTATTCCCTAAGGTTTGTCATTTTTTTCAGATTCAATAAACTAACATTTAACCTCATTTTTTCAGATTCAATCAAATAAACCACCCGCACAACAAAATAAAGTCGGAAAACCTCAAAAATTGGAGGGTAATAGAGCTGGCAAACTACAAAAGTTGGAGGGTAATAAAGCTGCCAATGTTGCAGCTAAAAAACTAGATCGGGGAAAATCAATCGTTGCTGCTCTTAAAATAAGTCAGCCATGCCTTGCTAAATATGGGGCGTGTCTTGACATCCAAGTAAAAAGGAATATGGGCTGCAACGACGATTCACGCATCATAATCATGAATAAAACTATATACAGAGATGAGTATGAAGAATTTCTCAAAAAGGAGCACATATACGAACTTCTCAACCATAAGGAGTTGAGTGCTACTGTCATCAACTTGTACATAAGGTAAAAAAAATACTTTTAATTGCATTTATTGGTAATTAATTAAATTTATTGGTAATTAATGTAGTTTGAAATTTTCATTGAAGGTTTTTGTATGAGAAGGTTGTGTGCACGCGCAAATTGTCTAACAGATATTAAATCTTGTCTTCGCATAAGCTTTCAATGTGTAAACTCGATCAAATTAATGTAAAGAATTACATTGTCGATATGTTATTAGGAAATATAGAGAATGATAAATTGTTCTTTGCACCATATAATTAAGGGTACGTAATTATATATTATTTATTTATATCTTTTTTAATTTATGAGAACTTAATTTATTAGTTGTGTAAACAAAATTGCCAACCAAATTTTTGTTGTTGTAGGGAACATTGGGTGCTATTTGCAATCAATGCGACCTCTGAAGTTATATACTATTTGGATCCCTTGCATGGAAATTACAACAATCACTCCAATATAAAGACTATGTTCGACACGTAAGTAATATTCATTTATTTCTTACATATTTATATATATATATATATATTTAAATAATGTGTTTGTTAATGCTATAATAATCAAATTTATTTATTCGACAGTGCTTTACAAGTTTTCGGGCTCAAAGAGGTGCTACAGTGTCGAAGCAAAAGTCTAATAACATCACATGAATTCCAATAAAGTTTTGAAATATATGCCTTTAAATTTTCATTTACAAATATATGCCTTTACGATCAATGCACAAATATTTTATTGACTTATATGTGTTATTTTATAGTGCCCTCGTCAAATTAACAACATCGACCATGGTTACTATGTATTGCGATTCATGAAGGAGATTGTTGACAGGAATCAAACTATTATCCCAGAAACGGTACGGTATTTTCATTATATGATTTTCATATATAAATTATCGATATATTTGATTCTAACTTAATATGTTCAATTTTTATATTGCACAGTACTTTGACAATTCCAGTCCAACATACTCTGAGGAAGATCTAATGGAATTATAGGAAGACTGGTGTCAGTATGTGCTTGAAATGAAGAATATTTGATTTGCTAAGAAATAGCATGCTACAAGGGATTTGAATATATGGTAGCTAGTTATATTTTGTGTATTTTGTTAGTTGTATGTATATGAATAGGGCACAATATATGAACATGTATATGAATATGTGTTGTTGTACAATATCTGAATATGTATATGTAGTTAATTAAGTTATATATGTATCTGAATGTTCTGTTGTAAATTATATATAAAGTTAAGTAATATAGTTATATTTTTGTGTACTGATTGTGTGAACTTTTTCTGAATATATATTTGAATATGTTATGTTGTTGTATGAACTGATTCTGGATGAAAATAATTTTTGAAAAAAAATTAAAAGACAGCGCTTTCTAAAAAAATGCCATAAAAAACCAAAAAGCGCTTTTCAAAAATTTAATTTACAAAGTTTTTAAATAAAAAAAATTGCACCTTTTACAAAGCTTTTTTTAAAAAGCGCTGTAAATGGTCACATTTTACAGCGCTTTTTAAATAAGCGCTGTAAAATGTGCACTATAATGCATATAATGAGTGCATCTTTTACAGCGCTTATTTAAAAAGCGTTGTAAACTGTGCACTATAATGCATATATTGGGTGCACATTTTATAGCGCTTATTTAAAAAGCGCTGTAAAATGTGAAGTATAATGCATATATTGGGTGCACATTTTACAGTGCTTTATCAAATAAATGTTGTAAAATATACACTATAATGCATATATTGGGTGCACATTTTACAGCGCCTTTTAAATAAGCTCTGTAAAATATGCACCCATTATGTACATTATAATGCACATTTTACAGCGCTTTTTTCAATAAGAGTTGTAAAAGGTGCATAATAATGCATATAATGGGTGCACCTTTTACAGCGCTTGTTTAAAAAGCGCTGTAAAATCTGCATAACAAGTGTGCAATATATCTACATGTTTTATAGCGCTTTTTGGTTTTAAAAAAACGTTGTTGTATCTTTTACAGTGCTCGATTCAACATCGTTTTTTTTTTTTGAAAAAACACTGTAAATTACTTAAAAAAAACGCTGTAAAATCTTATTTTTTGCGTAATGCAATGGCTCCCAACCATGATATTGAAAGATATACAAAACTTTATTCATTCAATTATTGTTTGGTAAGTATAAAATAATTAGTTTTTAATTGATCACGCACCAATATGATTGAAGTTAACAATGTCGTTGCCAATAATTGATGTTTGGTCTCTACTAATCATTATAGGGTCATTCTACTGGTAGTGCTCTTTACGAGGTTTTCGGATTGGTTTATAAGGAATTCTTATTCAAAGTTTAAGTGAGAGGTCGATTTAATTAAAATTTTGATAGAAGCTTTAGTGTGAAGAACATTACCAATGATATATTGATGTATTTGTGAAATTCTAGAAGATAATAGGAAAAAAGGTATGAATCAACTCAATCTAAAATAATGTTGCTAAATCATAACATTTTATAAGTTAAAGATATAAATTCACGCAAAAAATTTCCAGACAATGACGCTGAATTGAGAATCCCATAAAAATATTGAAGATCCTAGGGGTATGCAATTGTTATGCAAATTAGTTTTGAGTATTTGCCGACCAATTCTTATTGTTTGCATTATACTTCCTTTACTAACATTGTAGTTCACATTATATATAGGCACATGGTCAAATTTAGAGACCTTACGAGGGAATGTTTCACAAAGAAGAATTTAGAAGTGATTATTGATTTAGTTAATGAAGCCAATGATATAGTCAAAAAGAAAAGATAATCGTAAAGTCAAAAAAAAAAGGTAGTGTCTAACGATGAAACTAATTATTCTCAAAGTCATGAATAGGTAAAATGATCAAACAGAAAGTGATCTTCGAAATGTCAATATTATAATGCAGTCAAACTTATCACTAGGACATTTATTTTTCAATTCCTTCCATTATTTTTGTTACATGTGTATTAAATTTTATATGCCTATCCTATAAATTTTATATGGCAATGTCTATCCTATATTACATGTGTATTAAATTTTTTATTGATATTAATTTGTCTTTGTCGTCCATTTTTTTTCTACTTGTCTATTTTAAAACTAATTAATTCTAATGTATATTTCTCTAATTAATTCTTATTATCATACCTAAAATATGATTTATCTCTATTTAAGGAAAATTCTAATGCTAATAATTTTGATTGAAATTAAGTTCTTTTTCCAACATATTGAAATTAATTAGTCAGAATGATAATAAGAAATTTTATATAATTCTTTTTATGGTGTTTTATTTCGATTTTATGGGTGTTAATTATTCTACATTATTGTATTATATGTCATATTATTTAAAGCATGTCACATCGCTATTTTTTAGTTAAAACTTTATCGAAATTGACCAAAAATATCAACTTTCAAAATAGGAGATCAATTTCATGAATCAATAAAAATATGGGATTAAAACTGCAATAAAATATTTTTTTTTAATTTTTTTTACTTATGAACTACTAAAATATTTATTAAAATTGACTAAATTAAGAGTTTCAGTACATAGATGACCTATCAGTTAAGTATTGGTGATTTAATTTTAAAAGTATCAAAATATGTTAATTTTTAAATATACCTCAAGAGTCTTTATACTTGTTTTCTTTTTTCTTTTCTTTCTAATTTATTCATTTCTTTTTGTTTAATTTTATTTTATTTTATTTTTATATTTATCTGACTCACTAAATTAATGTGAAAAGTTGTTGAATTTCTTCAACCTCGGCATGGAGTCACGTCAAATTCAATTTTTTGCAAATTCATTGATGGTGTTGGACCAAGTTGGCATAACTAGTACATCATAAAAGAACAATACTTTTACAATATTAATTTATGACCGTTACCTTTTTTTAATTTACAACCGTTAGTTTTTTTTTTTTTTACCGTTAATTTGTATATGTAATACATTTTCATATTAATTGGAACAATTTGTTTTCATACTCTTAATTTTTCTTTCATAATTTTTATTACACCGTTTTTTTTCTTTAAACTTCTATTAATAATATTTTGTACTTATCTTTTTATCTTATTGTTTCAAAAAGAAAATTGTTTGTGGCGAATAAATCCAAATTGACATAATCTTCAACAATTTGGGTTGCAAAACGAGGTCATCAACAACTTCAAGTAGATTTAGTAGAGCATATTTGGAAGCGCTTTGGACACGAGAATAACAAAATTTAAATTTATTATTTACTTTTTATTATTTTTAATTATTTATATCATGTATTTAATATTTAATTTTTATAATTGTCATAAAAATGGAACTTCAATTTTATTTTAATTTTAAATTAAAATAATATATAATAAAAATATTTTAATTAATATTTTAATTTGAAATAAAATTAAATATAAAAAATATTAATGCACGAATTAAAATTGTGGGACTTAATATGATTCTTTTAGAGCTAAACTATTGGAGTAAAAAATCAATGAGCTAACTACATAAACACAAGTATTTATAACAATTTATTCACAACTAAAATTTATCCAACCACAGCAAAATTCCAAAATTATATCATTTTTGCACACCAAACTTTTAAAACCAAATAAAATTAAATAAAATGAATATTGTCCAGATAACACATACACACACTCGACTATTAAAGCATCGAAATTTTGAGTTAATAAAGTACTCTAAACTTTTTCTTTTTAAACTCAGTTCAAAAGTAATTACAAGAGTAACATTTTAGACTCTAAACATTTTCATTTCAATCTAACTTTTTGCTCAAACTCTTTACCATAGTTAAAATTTGAACTTTTTCACAACTTTAACAACTCTAATTTGAACATTTTTTGCATAATTTTTTTTAACTGTTTCCAACTTTAACAAACTCATTTATTTGAAAATAACTCATTACGTAACACAAACACATCAAAAATCAATTTTTTTTATTGTAACCATTACTAACAACAACAACAACACAACAACAAAGGATTTGTTAAGAACTCAAAAATTTCACTCGTTCTCCACCGTATAAAGTTTATGAATTTAGAGAGAAAGAAAGAAAAGGAGGAAGTAAGTGACTCACCTTAAATAAATTAGCTAACAAGCACCACCTTGTAGAAAGAAGCAACTTCCTTTCTAACACTTTTTGAATAGAGACTTTGATTTAGTTGAAAATAGAGTTTTTTATAATATCTAAACACTCTTACACACACCACGTCACTCACATCTCAATCTAATTTAATAATAATATATACTCTTGTCGCAACTCAATTGACAGATAAATTTATCAGCAACAAGCGACATTTAAGAATTTTTGTTCGGTATTAAATTTTTCGTAACTTTAAATGTATATACCTATATGTTAAATGTATTAATAACTCTAACAAAATATATATTTGGTACTTAATTCATAAAATAAAAATTGGGCTAAAGGCCTAAGCAATTTGTAACAGCCAGTGTTTTTTCTCTTAAAACTAATATCGAAGATCGAAAATTGAGAAAGAAAAGAAATAATGAAGGAAAGAAAGAAAATAGTTTTGGATAAAATATTTAAGTCATAACATAACGATAAAAGACAACAAATATTTACAAGCAGCGAAAATAGTTTTTGAAATACAAACCCAAGGTATTTACAGAACAAAATACATCGTGACTATGAGACCTATCAGACATATAGTTCGTACCCCTAGGGTATTCTCGGCAGACACCTGTACATAAGCATTGCCCCAAGAATTTTAACTTTCCCAAGTCGCATCAAAAAGTTGTACACGGACCCATCAAAATAAAAGTCAAACTGACAATATGAGGTATAGGTACAATCTTCCAAATTAAAATAAATACATCCACAAAAGAAAGATAGCTAGACCCTATACAACCACCTAATTTGATCATGCTACAAAAAGCTATACATCCCGGGTGATCTCCATGCGCCCCGCAAGATTCCCTCTGACACAGCATCGGAAATGTACAGCTAACTACCTTCCCATCTCCAAGGTATTTACCGGTCGGATGATCTTGATTCTCATCAGAGGGAAAAGCTCAGATTTCCACAATAATTATAAAGGTCACCAACTTAAATTAACAAATATCACATAGCATTTAAGTTTTTTATGCACAAAATAACCTATCAACTTATAATACTCCTTGAAAGGGTTTTCATATGCCAAACATTCATAATCAAAGTTGAAAAATGAAGTTTTTAACAAAACTGCATTGTCGTATTCGAATACAGCATCCTTGTAATCGAATACAACTCTATTTCAGAAGTCAGTAGCAAGATCAGAACATATGTATTCGAATACAACATTCTTGTAGTCGAATACAGTGTTGTTTTAGAAGTCAGTAGCAAAATCAGAACATTTGTATTCGAATACAACCTTCTTGTATTCGAATACAACAGTAGAAAACAACATAAATCAGCTTTTAAATGGTTTCGCAATCAATCAACACTTACACACAAATCCAAACAATCACACTTACCAATTAGGGCACAATCACAACCACAAATGAGCATACATATACAATCATCACAGTATATCAAACATGACTCGCGTGCCAAGCACCCTAATGCAATGCGTATATGCCTAAAATACATGAATTCCAGAATTCCAATCAAAACCCTCCTCGAAGGGGCATAAATCATAATTGTATCGCCTATCAAAAACCTTATACTAATTATCAAGGTGCCACCCATCATAGGCCCGCATGATTTACTAAAGTGTCGCCTATCACAGGCCTTACACTGTTTTCTAGAGTGCAATCACTCACAGATAAGCATGTTTTAGAGTGCAATCTCTCACAGATCAGCACGACGCGATAATCCCCGTAAGGATAAGATGAACCAACAAATCACATGGCATCATCTAATGGCCCATCATGGTCACCACATTTACCATGGCACCATCATGGTCACCATGCACTATGAAATGCATGAGCATACTCTAACTCTTTCCACAACAATCATTAAGTAAATGCAGATATTAAAAGATTCCCTATTTTTAATACTCATTTAACACTTAATGATTTTCATCTTCAACACATAGCATACTCAAACATATATTTTCCACCACCACACATCAAATTTAATCCACAATTCACATTAAATTCGATCAATTCAAATTCCACAAAAACCACACCAAGTTCAATCGTCAATCATCCATAAATTTCCAAAAAATTCAAACATAACTCATGCCAAATAAATCTTCACAAAACACACCTCAAACATCTCAAATTTCATTTCCTCAAAACACACATAGATGACTTACATTCATTTTCCACTAATTCACATAATCGCATTAAATTCATTTTCTACAATTTCACACATCAAATTTCTTTTCCACAAATACACACATAGCCTCCTGTATGCAAGCTAAAACTTTAGAAGGATTCCTTACCTTAACGATAGCTTTAACGAGCATTTACGATACTGCGATTAATTTCGACAAAATCTCCACTCGCGTCATCGCTTCCAAAGTTTGTTCACTAGCACCGTAGCGGGGAGATGAGCAACTTTCCCTTCTATCTCTTTGCAAAATAAAGCTTAGATCTAGAAGAAATATGGAGGTTTTTGATTGATGGTTTTAAAATCACCAACACCGTTTTCCTTCGTTTTCGAATCAGAGAAGAAGAAGGAAGCTAGAAATCTTTGTTTTCTCACCCACCAAGTCTTGGGTTTCTTTTCTTGAAGCACAAGAACACAAAAGAAAATCAAGTGAGAAGGAAGAAAAAGATGGAGTATCGCAAGGCAGTAGGGAGAGGAAGAAAGGTTTTGTTTGTTCTTTCTTTTTCCTTTTCCAACATACATATACAAATATATATATATATATATATATATATATATTAATTATAACCAAACAAATATCTAAATATTTAGATATTTATAAAAAAAATATCATTCCCACATCACCTCTCATCACTACTAAAACTATTTTGATAAAATATCTACTCTCGTCACAACCCAATTGACAGATAAAATTTTCGGCAACCCAAGATAATTTTAGTAAAACTCCCCGATATTAAATTTATTGCAATACAAATAAATTATTCTTCGACAAAATATTCAGCGGGCTTAATCTAATTTATTTATCAAAGGATAATTTTAATCGGGACATCAAAAGATATTTTTGGGCATTAAACTCACAAAATATCAATAACTTGGCTAAAAGCCTCAGAGTTCAATACCAAAATACATAAATTAGAATTTCAAACTATGGGTCTTACACAATTCAACACAAAATACACTAAATTGCATAAATTAGAGTTTAGAAAATTCGAATTTAAGAGATCTTACAATTTAAGTACTAATTCAAATTTTAAAGCTCTTATTAATTGTTAATGTTGTGCTTTTAGTAATATTAATTTAAGATTAAGGGTAGAATAGGAAGGAAGTAACGTTGACAAGTCCAAGTGGCAACGTGAGCACATACCATCTTTGTTTCTCTCTCTTTCTCCTTCTTTCACGTGTTCTAACCCATCTTCAACTTTCATTTTCTTTCATTTTTCAGTCACACACTCTAAAAACATTCTGAAAATACCAATACTAGTTACTCTTCATTGTCCTCACCAGTCCTCCGTTCTTCCTTCTCTCCCAAATCTTCCAATACAAAAGTTCATTAAAATCCCCCAAAGCTTCCTAACAACCTTGCATGTGGGAATCTGCCTCTTCATCTTTGCGAATCAACTCAAAATAGTGAAGCATGGTAACCGTCTATAAGAGGAGCTCAATGCAGCTTTGAACCATAATCCTTTTCTTCTTTAGTGTCGTTTAGTGAATTATGTTACATTAACACATTTTTAGCTTAAGGCTTTTGGGGGGTTTATTCATTGAAATATTTTATTTCTTGTCATAAATTATTAAGGGGATGGTATCGGTTGAAAGAACTTACATGTATATCCTCTAGACGTGTATCCTCTGATATATCCTCTAGACGCGTATCCTCTAATAAGTTTCCTCTAACGAAACCATATTTGATCCATTGTCATACACAGGTCAAATACAAGTAATCAAACGTAGATAAAGGTAATAACTTAAGTCCTTTCGTAGGACTTCTGATATAATAATACTAACCAAATTGAAAGTTGAAATTAGAAATAGGGTTTTTTATATTTTTGTTTGAACCAATTAGCAAAATGATTAATACATTAATTCGAGTTTCAAACATATCAAAGATTTTATCAACGAGTTTAATATCTAATTCTTGATTCTATTCCTATTTGGCTATAGAATTGATCAAACAACCGTAATCAACCCTATGTGAATTTGATTTCTTTGACTAAATTAAGCATCACAATCATCGATGTATTACAAGTAACAATCAAGCATCGCAAAAGTATAATTCAATTAATATAGAAACCAAATCCCAATTCTGTCAAATGATTCTAATCAATCCGATTGAAATTTGAACTAACCAATCAGAATTACAATAAAATTGAATAAAAAGAAATGGAATCATAACATGAAATTAATATTATTACTTGAACTACAAGGTGTTGATGAAACTCTGAACAGTTGATTAATCTGAGAGAAAATTAGCCTTCCATAAAATAAAAAGTGTTTATCTATTTCTTTTTCAATCCGAAAATAAATTGTCTCAAATAGAAGAAAACTCTAAATATAATGAACTCGCTTTATGGGCTTGTAAAACAAGTGACCCACTACTTAAAATTAGTACAAAAGTAAATAATTATTAATACAAAATTAGAACAAAATCTGATAAAAAGCATGCAATGCAATGCACATTTTATTATTATTATTGTTATTATTATTATTGTTATTATTATTATTATTATTATTTGTTTTTTTAAATCCTATAACAAATAAAATCGTAAAAAAACACCCCCATATTTAAATTACACATTGTCCTCAATTAAAGTAAAAAGTATACAATAAGAGTTAGGAAGAACTTTCTGTTCAAACTTTAGTGTAGGTGGGCTTTTCTTAAGGAGAGTTCTTCTATGGTAGCATCTTCAAGCACAAAGCTCTCATGGAATAGCTTGAGGCGTTGTCCATTTACTTTGAAAATTTTGTCGGTGTTTTCACTTTTTCTTCCACTACACCATGAGGAAAAGTGTTAGTAACAACAAAAGACCCAATCCACTTGGATTGAAGTTTCCCAACCATAATTTTCAAACAGGAGTTGAACAACAAAACTTATTAGCCAATGGAAAATTTCTTCGTAGAAGTCATATGAAAGTATTTAGTTTTCTCCTTATAGACCTGAGAGTTCTCATAAGTGTCAACTCTAAGCTCTTCAAGTTGTTCCAATTGAAGCTTTCTCTGCAAACCTATTTTCTCCATCTCAAGGTTACAGCTCTTGACCGTCCAATAAGAATGTTGCTCTATTTCCACTAGGAGGTGGCATGTCTTCCCAAACACAAGTCGATAAAGGGACATCCCTGTTGGTGTTTTGTAGGCTATTCTATGAGCCCAAATAGCTTCTTCAAGCCGATGGCTCCAGTCTTTCCTGTTTAGCTGCACCATCTTTTCTAAAATATTTTTGAGACTTCAGCATGCCCATTAGCTTGGGGATGATAAGGTGTAGAAATTATATGCCCAACCCCATACTTCTAAAGCAAAATGTCCATGGTGCGATTGCAAAAATGAGTGCCTTGATCACTGATGATGGCTCAAAGTAATCAAAAACCTACAAAAAATATTTGATCTGACAAAACCTGCAACAACTTTAGAATCATTAGTCCTAGTGGGTATTTCTTCCACCCACTGCGAAGCATAATCAACAGCAAGTAAAATATTGATAAAACCAAAAGATACAAGAAAAGACCGATAAATTCGATGCCCCACACATCAAATACTTCACATAAAAGCATAAGTTGTTGAGGCATCTCACTCCTATGAATGATTGTTCTTTCTGCTATTTAGAAATATTCACAAGTTCACAAGTCTAAAAATCATCCTTAAACAAAGTAGGCCAAAAGAAACCCGAGTCTAACACTTTTCTTGATGTCCTTTGAGGACCAAAATGTCCCACTGCTTGAGAGGGATGACAAAAATGAAGAATGGATTTAGCCTCATGGTGGGGGACACATCGCCTAATCACCTAGTCACTATCGAATTTCCACATATATGGGTCATCCCACACATAGTACTTTGTATGACTTTTAATTTTGTGTATTTGTGCAATAAACACATCTGCATGAAGAACTCCAACAACTAGATATTTCACTAAATCAGCAAACCAAGGAGTTACCTCATGCAATTGTAACAATTGCTCATCTGGGAAGTCATCTTGAATGGGGGATAGGGTCCTCATTCATGTTTATTATGCTCAAATGATCTGCCACTAAATTCTCAGCTCCACTATTATCCAAAATCTCTAAATCAAATTCTTGGAGAAACAACATCCACCATATTAATCTCTGTTTTTAATAGATTCCCCATTTTTAATACTCATTTAACACTAACGATTTTCAAATTCAACACAGAGCATACTCAACATATATTTTCCCCCACCACACATCAAATTTAATCCACAATTCACATTAAATTCGATCAATTCAAATTCCACAAAAACCACACCAAGCTCAATTGTCAATCACCCATAAATTTCCACAAATTCAAATATAACTCATATCAAATTAATTTTCACAAAACCACACCTCAAACACATCAAATTTAATTTCCTCAAAACACACATAAAAGAATTAAATTCCTTTTCCATAAAATCACACATCAATTTCACCAAATTCCAACTCCACAAATACACATATAGCATCCTATATGCAAGCTAAAAATTTGGAAGGAGCTCATACCTTAACGGTAGTTTTAACAAGCGATTACGGCACCGCGATTAATTCTAGTAAAATTTCCACTCACGACGTCGCTTCCAAAGTTGGCTCACTAGCACCGTAGAGGGGAGATGAGCAACTTTTCCTTCTATCACTTCTCGAAACGAACTCAAATGTCGAAGAAAAGTGGAGGTTTGTGTTCATGGGTTTTTTTATTTTAAATCATCAATACTAAGCTTTGGTTTTATGAAACAGAGGTAAGGAAGAAGAAGCAGTTCTCACGCAAAGGAGGAAATGTTTTTCTATCACTACCACATGATTTTCTTGAAGCCAAAGAAAGAAAAAGTAAAGAAAGAAGAATGAGGAAGAAGGAAGAAAGGACTCGCGAGCAGGGAGGAAGTGTTTCTGGTTTTCTTCCTCTATTTCTTTTCTTTTCAAAACACACACACACACACACACATATATATATATATATACTTATAATATACATATATATATATATATATATTATACTTAAAACTAAACTCAAACATATATCTAACAACTCTTACACACATCACTTCACTCACATCTCAAACTATTTTGATAAAAATATCTACTCTCGTCACAACTCAATTGAAAGATCAATTAACAAAATTGCCCGGTATTAAATTCTTCGCAAAGTAAATAAATTATTCTTCGACAAATAATTTTAATCCAATTTCCAAAAATAGATTTTTGGCATTTTACTCACTAAATACCAAAAACTGGACTAAAAGCCTAAGAAATTCAATACAAAATACCCTAAAATTGTATAATTGAGGATTTAAAATTAAGGGTCTTACATTCACTACAAAAAAAATTGACCTATCGTGGCATGCAAAATGTGTCACTAAACGTTAAAAACTGTAGGTAAAAGTCAATAATACATTGAGTGACACTCAATTTTAGTGTCAACTTTAAGGGGGCGTCCTGCTACACTTTGAAGACTGTCACTACATGTTTTTGATTTCTACCTACAATAATGATTGTCACTAAAAACCTAGAAAAATATAAATAAATAATACAAATATGTGACAGTTATTGGAATTTATTACCATATACATATAATAATAATAATACAACAACAAACATGGAATAACATACACATATACGATAATATTCCTTGTGGACACAATTTGAATATTTGCTAGCAGAACTTGAGTCAAAGAAATATTACCAGCTACATGCCTTGTATAACAGATTGAGAGCAAAGCCACAGTATTCATCAACCTAAAATATTTCAAGATGATCAAATGTCAGAACTAAACAGGTTAATTGCCTTTTTAGTTAAATACAAATAGTATTGCCTCCAAATATGTCTCGCGTAACAAAATGAACACACAAGCATATGAAAAATGACAATAAGATAAACATGCACAACATTGTTTTGCTTCAAGGAAATGAAGGCAAAGGAAACATTCTATATTGATCATAGCATAGTTAACTAGATAAATGAGAAACTTAATTAATTAACATAATAATAAGAGGGAAGCAATTAAAAAAACAATTACCAAGGAATTCTTCTCTTGTGTTGACTCCATTAAAGAGAAATCTTCTTAATAAATCCTATGGCGCAAAATAGAAAGTGAGAATCGATAGTTGTAGAATTTAGAAGAATCGATAGTTGTAGAATCTAGAAGAATCGGTCTGAAGTTAAATTTAGTTCACCTTGGCAAGTGTGTCACCTATCAATTTCTTCAAAACACCTTGTCTCGGATCCTACTTTCAAATATTTCCACGAACGAACAAGGAATATTTAAAAACACATGCATGGTAACCTGCATTAAGCTCAAATGCATAGTTTTGGATAAATACCATTTGTCATCATCATTCATAGTTTTGGACAAAATAGTTTCATGTTTGTTACAATTGAAGAATTAATATACAACCTTAACAAGTACAAAACAACCTTTAGACCACATGAATGTCAGCTTTAATCTCATGCATCTTCACCATGAAATTATTCTTTGCTTCACCAAAACTTTGTCACCTTTTATCTATTTCATTCTTAAGTACAACTTCTTTACTTCAAAATCAAATTTCCAATTACTTCGATAGATAGCAACATAATTGCAACTACATGTAGCATATTATAGACACTAATAAAAAAAGATATGAAACTAATCATAGAAGAAGCTATTAATGCTCATGATCTTATGCCAAAAGATGGTGAAGGATCAGCTAGTCCATTGTTGAAGTAGACCTTGAAAACCAATTAAGCAGAACAAGAACTGTCCCAAAAAATCTAAGCCCAACTTGGAATCAAAAGCTTGTCTTTCATTTAGATACAACCAAACCTTACCATCACAAAACTATTGAAGTTTTGGTCTACAACGAGCGGAGACTGATCCATGGTCGAAACTTCCTTGGAAGGGTGAGAATTCCTTGCTCAAATATTGTTAAAGAAGGTGATGAAGTTTATCAGATTTTACCACTTGAAAAGAAGTGGTTTTTTTCATCTGTTAAAGGTGAGATTGGCCTAAAAGTTTACATTTCATCAGAATCCAAAGCTAAAGATTTTTCTCCTATTTTCACTTCAGAAATAGAAAATCTCTCACCTTATACTACTCCAAAACAAGCACAAGAAAATACAAGCCTAAGTCTAACCAACAAAACATTAGAATTTGATCCTGGCACAATTTGTCATTTGACTTTTTATCAAAAATTGTCACATGCAACCTAGATTTGGTGGATTAACACCCATGCAATGCAACCTGCATTAAGCTCAAATGCATGGTAAACTGGTGATTTTTATAATATTGAATTGAATATGCAAACTACCAATGGTTTTGCAATTTGGGAAAATGGTTAAAGACCTCAAAAGTACTAGCCGAACACAAATCCAAATCAACTAGTTAACTCAGTATCACTTACCAAGTGAATAATATCAATGCTCACATCTCCAACTTCAACACCTTCAACTGTTACCAGCAAGACATTTCCAGGGCCTTTGTTGTTGACAATTTCGTGTCTATTAGAATATTGAATGTAAACATTCTTGCCACGAACCTGAGCAGGCTCGGAAGATGAGGCATAATATGAAACCATTGAAATTGCTTGATTTTGATCACAACTCAACACATGCACAAGTTAGCAAGCAATTTCTCAAACACAATCACAACTCCGAAAATAAGAAACAAATTAAATAGCAAAAAAAATCAGCCAAGCTTCTCAGTTACTTGCAAATACATGAGAGATTAAATCAAAAACATAAATACAAATCCCTAAACAAACACACTCAAATCGAACAAAGCAGAGTGAGATATTCAAGTGTCATTATAAATTGTTGCTAGTTTTAGAAAACACCTGAGAAAATAGGTAAGAAGCGGCACAACACAACAATGACGGCAAGGTCGGGAATAGATTTTACGGTGTGAACTGGAGCTTTGGTTGAAGATTGAGGGATTTTGGGAGTGACGGTTTCGCGCGAATCAGATATAGATGTTGATGCAACAAGAATCACAACGGTTATATGTAGATAGAAGAAGACACAAATCATTGGAACACGATTAAGTTCGGAGAGAGTGGAGAGTCGCAGAGATAAAAATTGTAGAACTGAGAGTGAAGGACAACGAATATCGATCAAGAGTGAGAAAGTGATTCTGAAAGCAATAGATATCGAGTTGTTGGGCCAGAGCAATGGAGAATGAGATGTTGTTTTTGGAGAGAGTGTTTTGAGAGAACGGAAACCCTAGTGAGTTTTCAGAAAACGAGAGTGTTTTTGAGAAGTTAAATGAATAAGTGAAGGGAATCTGTTTTCTTAAACCCTTTACCTACAGTTAGTGGCAATAGGTACATGTCATTTTCTTGTTAGTCATAATTAGTGGCATTCAATCTGTAGCTAAAAGTAATTATAATAAATATGAGTGTCACAATAGATCAATTTTTTTGTAGTGATTACTACCCTCCAAAAAGAAGTTTCGTCCTCGAAACATAAAGTACGAGTAATAATCTACACTAGGTATGTACTCAAATTCAACATACAAGTCACAACTTGTTTCACCTGACCTACTCGATGAATGTGTTGCCTACCCCTTTTCATAGGGTTTTTAATAACTCTACACACTACCATAGCCGGTAAGACTCATTCATTCCATTCAACATGATTTTGTCTACTATCAACAAGAGATTAAGAATGATCGGTTCCTCAATTTGTCAATAAGTAGCCAACAATCATGATGGTGGCTTAGACTATTATCTCCCTATCCCTCCCCCTCCATGTCCAGAATGTAAAAATCTGTCGGAAATATCAATTCATTAACTCAAACAAGTACACCTTCCACCAGTCCAACAGGGCAAGCATTGCATACGTTCACCAACTAAATGATAACACAAGTCCTCTATAAAGGACCAAGAGCAAGAGAGTTAAAATAGATATAGGCATAACATTAATGGAAGCTCCTAAATCTAACATAGTCTTTTCAAATTGACTATTGTATATGGTTTACAAGATGGAAAAAGTTCCTGGATCTTTGCATTTCTGAGGCATGGGCTGGATGAGGGCTGAAACATTTCGCTCCTTGTTTACTCTTTCATTACCTTTTAACCTTTTTTGTATGTGCACAACTCTTTTAGAAATTTGGCATATTTTGGAATTAGTTTAATTGCTTCAATTAGGGAAATGTTCACTTCCACCTTCCTAAATGTATCCAAGATCTCTTTCTCCTATTTGCCTCGTCTATTTTCATAGTCTTCACTGCCCTTTGAAAGAAAGGAAGTGGTATACTTTTCTCAACATAAGCACTTTCAGGTACAAAAATATCATCAGCAACCTTGTTATTATTCATAGCAACAGTTTCAAGTATCTTTGATATTTCAAAAAATTTGGATTTACTACTAATTGGGCAGGTAGTTGGTTCGATCCCTGGGTCTACATCTGATTAATTGAAGTGGCCAACTAGCATATCTCGGTCTCTAAATTTTGAATGGTGGAATCTGTTCTTTATTAAAATTGGAGATTTTTGACATAAATTTGTTTCACAATGTCCTCTAATAAAGGTGATTTGTTTTGCTGTTGTTGTGAAATGTTTTGCCACTGATCTGGAATATTTTGCCATTGCAGATGTTTTTGCTGTTGTTGCTGCCTAGGTTGTTGTCATGCACATAAATTCCCCCATCTCAGATAAGGGATATTTCTCCTACCATGATTGTACATGTTAGATGACAGATCATAGTTGGCTTGAGGATAATATATTTTTGATGCAAATGATAGAGGAGCATCATCAATTGGATCTTCTTGCAATGTAGGAAGCCTTCTTTCCAGATTCATGTAATGTAGGAAGCCTTATTTCTACATTCAATTTTTTTTACTAAATACATAAGCTAATCAAGCCTTCTTTCTAGATTCATGTAGGAAGAAGCTTAAATTTCATTCATTCCCCTTGTCAACACTGTTGATTTGCTTCTAGTTATAAACTGTTGAGAATTAATGGACATGTTATTAATAAAAGCTTTTGCCGCTTTTGGGGTCTTATCGATAAGTGTTCCCCGACTAGCAGCATCCAAAATGCTTCTATCCATAGATAGCAAGCCTTCAAAAAAATATTGGATGAGAAATTGTTAACAAATCTGGTGAGAAGGATAGCTAGACACTAATTTCTTGAATCTCTCTCAATAGTCATGTAATGATTCCCTGTCAATCTGCCTAATGCCATATATTCTTTTCTAATTGAAGCAACTCTTGAGGCAGGGAATAACTTTTCTTGAAACAAATTCTTCAAATCATTCCAACTTGTAACAGAACCTAGTTGAAGGTAGTATTACCAGTCCTTGGCAGCATCTTGAAGTGAGAATAGAAAGGCTATTAGCTTTATATGGTCTTATGTGACTCCTTGAGGCTTCATTGTATAATACACAACATGGAACTCCTTCAAGTATTCGTGGGGATCCTCACCTGCAAGACAATTAAACTTTAGAAGCAAGTGTATTAAACCAAATCTAAGTTCAAATGGTATTGTAACTTCAAGATATGTGATACACAATGCATTATAAGTGATATTAGGTGCAACAATTTGGCTTAAGGTTCTATTGTTCATATCATCTATATTTTGTAGCAAGTTGTCACTTTCATTATCTTATTCTCACTCTGACGCGTTAGCACTAGTAGCTCTATTAAGTCTACAAAGTAAATGAAAGGTCCTATCTATTTCAGGGTCAAGGGAATGCAGATTCACATAACTAGCCCTAGTTATGCATCATGAGAATAGAACAATGCAATGTAAAACCAAAATTCTAAAAATTCCAACAATGATCCTATCGCTAAAATTGAAGTGCAAAATAGAAAAAGCTACCAAATAAAATCCAAAAAATATCTAAAAATCAAATAAAGTACGCAATTTTTTTTTTATTTAGAATATGAAAAATTCAAAAAAAAAATGGTCTAAACAAAGGAATTTGATATTCCTATCAACGAGCGTAATCAACCCTATGTGAATTCAGTTTCTTTGATAGGATTAAGATTCACAATCAACGATGTATTACAAGTCTGATTGTATTCCTATCAAACAAGCATAATCAACCCTATGTGAATTCGATTTCTTTGACGGGATTAAGAATCACAATCATCGACGTATTACAATTAACGATCAAGCATCGCAAAATTATAATTCAATTAATATAGAAACCGAAACCAAATTTTGTCAAATGAATCTAATCAATCCTATTGAAATCAGAATTAAGCAATCAGAATAACAATAAAATTGAATAAAGAGAAATAGAATCATAATGTGAAATTAATATTATAACCTAAACCTTAAGGTGTTGATGAAACTATGAACAGTGGATTAATCTGAGAGAAAATTAGCATTCCATAAAATAAAAAGTGTTTATCTATTTCTTTTTCAATTTGAAAACAAATTGTCTCAAATAAAAGAAAACTCTAAATATAATATACTCGTTTTTTGGGCTTGTAAAACAAATGGCCCACTACTTAAAATTAGTACAAAAGCTTAGATAACGAAATCTAAAACTTAGGCCCGGTAAAGTTCTGAATTAGGATTTTATTCCAACACAAAAGTTGTGGCTCTGACATTTAGCTTTCCAACGCCTACTCACGTGCATCAATACAATATCCAAAGCTCAAGTTATGGCCTACAGAGCAAGCATGAGTCAACATGCAAAAACTAAAATTAAAATTCAGTTTTGACCCAAAGTTCATAAACAATCTAAAAATTTAATCAAAGCTATAAAGAGCTTTTAAAATGCCACAGTAAAAAACTAGAAACATGACCCCAAATTCTTTGATCAACGCGTATCCTTTGGTATCTCCTTTGGACACGTATCATCGCATACTTGCTTTGGACGCGTATCTTTCAGACGCATATCCTTTAATACTTTCTCTAGATGTGTATCCTCTAATATTACATGCGGATGTGTATCATTTCATACATCCTATGGACGCATATCCTCTAATATGTTTCCTCTAGATGTATCCTCTAGTCATGAGTTCTGCCTTTGGCTTAGTTTGACCTTTGGATCCAGCCCTGATCAAGGACTTAAGATTCAATTTTCATTTGAATTTCAATATAGTGTTAAAATAACTCTAAGTGTTATGAGGTAATTATGCATTGCAAATACATTATTATCAAGGTATTGCATACATAACATCTCAAGTGAATTGCATTCTTATTAATCAAATCATGTTTGGCCTTATTCACAATGGGACATTTAGGGTTGTTCCAAGCATTGAACAACAGGTAGATGACAAGAATCAGGATGATGATTGGGGTTTGCCCAAACTACCTTTACCAATTAGGTCTCAATTATCTTGGTGACCCACATCAAGATATCCGAAGACATTTCCTTGCTTCAAGGAAAATATTTGAGGTCATGCATAGTTTCAAAGTCATAATGAGATGCTTCAAAATTTCATGTTTTTATGCACATCTTGAAAAAATATTTTTAAACTACCCTCACATTATTTTAAGAGCTCGCTGAGAGTTTATACCTCACCCTTTTATTTTTATTTCCTTAACAACGGGAGGAATTTGAGACGGGATTAGCATCAGAAGAATAGTTCCACATTAGATGTCATTTAAATTTGATGTTCTTTATTTTTATTTCATGTTTTAATGAGACCGTTGTGATTCATTTCTAGATATAATAAATTAAGAATATGTTGAAAAAATTGTAAACTGTAACTATTAAATGTAGTTTTCAATTGAATCTGGTGATTTTAATTTATTATTCATTATTATTGCCTCTGCTTTTATTAAGATGTATGGATCCAATTGTCATGTTCAAGATCATTGGTATTGGGTCTTACAGTTAGTGAAGGAGAGAAAGGAAAAACACTAGTTAAAAACTTTTCAATTCTCACCATAAACCAATTTATCCACTTACCCACTCTTGTTAAACACAATGAAATAAAAAGAAAAGGAAAATAAAGAATATGAGAAAGATTAGGAGAAACAAAAGGCTAGCAAAAGAGAGGGGAACTAGAAGTGAGGGAGGAATTCTGAACGGAAGATAAGAAGGGATAAAGAAATGCTCGTGGAATGAAAAGGAATATAGTATTACGATTCATGATCCATAAAAGGAGGAGAATGAGGAGATAGATACAAGGTCTCATCATCCTTGAAGGATTTGAAGAGCAAGCTATAGATCTGAGAGTTCACCATCCTCACATAGAAAACTTAATGGTGTCTTTGGACAAGGGAATTTTTGCAGGGGAACACATTTTGTATAGGAATTCTAATCCTTAAATGTAAGTCACCTCATTTGGATAACTAACAAGAAACTAGTGTTATCGCACGAATGACATGTTAAACAACAAATTTAATTTATTTAATAATAACAAATAGTTACCATATATTTTTTATATTATTAAAATGTCCTTGATCCATGCAAATATACCACTTTTTAATTTCAGTCATGTAAGTTTTTCTGTTTGGATTTAGTCTTTGTAAAATCAAAGACTGGAAAAGATTTTTTATATTATTGACTTGGTCTCTAATGTCAAAAAAAAAAAATAGAGTTGGAAAACAGTTGTGGCACGTGTCCTTACAAATGCACACCAACACATTAAAATGTTTTATATTATTAATTGATAAATTTATTTATCATTTAATAAATAGTGTAATTTTATAAAAACAAAAATATGAACATAAATTAAAAGAGGCATTTAGGGTTTTTTAGAAACTCGTCTTCTTCCCTACCATAAACTATAGAACTCTTCTCTTCTTAATCTTATTCATGAAAATAAAGAGAGACGTTAATGGATTATGAGTTTATTGAATTAGTTAAATGAATGAGTTTATTGAGTTATTTTTCTCATATATGTGTTTAATGATTTTTATTGTTTGATCAACTTTAAACTGTTTTACAATTCGTATTTTGAAATTGAAGTGAACTTGATGAATGCTTGAGATGAGAAATTTATGATATTGTAGTCTAGGAATAGATGCATGTCATGAAATCAATTGAATTACTTGCAGAGGAAATAGTTTAATAAGACAATTCTTGTATTGTAAAGCTTAATTCTAATCTTAAATCCACTAAGGAATTAGGAGTTACTTTGGAATTAAAGGTTATGTCGCTAAGGAACTAGGGAAAGAATAATAAATATAATTCGGCAATAGTTCAATAAAATAATTTAGTAACTAGGATCAAATTAGAAACCAAGGTGGGATTCAAAGTGAAGTTCATCCCTAACATCTTTCTTATTATAAAATTTCAATTCTATTACTCTTGTTAGTTTTAAATATAATTTCAATCAATTAGAAAAAATTATGTTCAATTTTTGTAATTAAACATAATTCAATGGTAAAACACAATCCTTGAGTTCGACACTCAATACTACCGTTGTAATTATTACTTGTCGAAACTCTATCAACTATTCAAAAGTAGTAAATGTAGAATGAAAATAATAACGAAGGAGAATGGGATTATCTTCGTTAATAATCAGATATTCTTCTATGTCAAGGCTCTGATACCAGGTTGAGAGTGATTGAGTCCAAGAAAGAGAGAAATAATTAAAGAGTATTGAGAATGGTTGATCCTAAAAAAGAGATAAATAATTAAAGAGAAATATAAAATTCGAAATGATGGTGTGAAGAATTATTATAGAATTAAAGTACAATACACTTTTATATAATTCTTTTAATGTAACTATAATGACCATATTTCATCAAATCATAACTAACTTCTATCTACCTTAAACCATATCTAACTAAATCTAATTATTGTTGGAATTAAGTTGATTTTTCACTTAGAAGTATTTTATGCGAACAACAAAAGTAATTTATTAAGTATGAAAAATTGGAAGAAGAAAATCAGAGAATACGATCAGATGATCCCATTAAAGGGTTCCACCAAAGGATACCACCGACGGATACCTATTGGAACCAAATTGGTTTTGTACTTAACAAAATTATTTTATGAAAACTATATATTTGACTTCATAGAGTATGAAAGAAGATTCATATTTTTGAAGACAATATAAAATAAGATTTGATTCAAATTTATAAAGAAAATATTTGAACAAGTTGAAAATAAAATATGGTAAAGATTTGAAGAAGATATTATCAATGTCATATCAACAATAATATATGAATTATTTACAAAAAGAATTGATTGAGATTTATCTACAAAAAGATATGTGTTATTTATAACAAGATTTGATCCAAATTTATTTACAAAAAGATATGAATTATTTACAAGAAGATTTTATCGAGATTTATCACAAGAAGAAGTGAATTATTTAAGAGAAGATTTTATCAATATATACCACAAGAAGATATGAAATATTTACAACAATATTTGATCAATATTTACCACAAGAAGATATGAATTATATACAAGAAGGTTTTATCAAGATTTATCTACAAGAAGATATGAATTATTTACAAGATTTTGATCATGATTTATCGCAAAAAGATATGAACTATTTACAAGAAGATATGATCAACAATTGGTTACAAGAATAAACATTCACAACAAGATACATTTTTTTTAACAAAGGACAAAATAATGAATTGGATTGAGTCATATTCCTACTTGTGAAAGTTCAAGAACTGGTCCAACACTATATTTCCGCCTAGATCAAAGCAAGCAATGAAAAAAATTTACAAACTCAATAAGAAAGCAATCTTAACAAATACGAACATTATAAATCTGAAGAATTTACAAAATCAATTTGAAGAGTTTACAAAATCAATTTGAAGAGTTTACAAACTCAATCTAAAGAATTTACAAACTCAATCTAAATAAAATATGAACACAATCAATCTAGAAGAGCTGCTCAGATTGGATTCAAAAAATAAAGAATTGGCTAAAGAACATATTATCAAAAATCATTTTTTTTTATAATTATTTTTGAATAAGATCAATGTTGACCAAGCTAGAATTGAAGATACAATTCAAAATTGAATGAAGACTACATTGAAGCCCTAATTTTATCTATAAATAGATACTTAATATTGAAAAAGAAGATCATCAAAAAAATTAGAAACGAGTAGTCAAACTCAAAATTATATTTTTCATCTTATAGTTTAAATAGAGAAACACTTGTTCGAATGCGAAATATTTTCTAAGGATTTTTCTCAGAGTATGATAGTTATTGTTATAATAAGCTTTTTAGAAGAAACTACTCAAATGATAAACCTTTACATTCCAATCTAAAAGTGGTGTTAGTGTGCATTCAACAATTTGGGGTTGTTAGATTTTGAAAAGACTTGGTTGGTAGAGTCATGGCATGTATGTGTTCCTCTAAAGCATAGGGTTGTTAGGATATTTGAGAAGACTAACTTGGTGGGTCAGGTGCTTTGTAATCAAGTTGTTGAATTAGTGGATTAAATCCTTCTGAGTGAATGGACTAGATGTAGTCAAGTTAGTGGTGAACCAAGATAAATTACTTTTGTCATATTATTCTTGTACTCCTTAGTTTTTTTAAATCGTCAAGTCTAAACCAATTTAATCAAATAATAAAAACTTATCAACTTAGTCAAACACAATCCTACCCCCCCCCCCCCTTTCTCGTGTTTGCACCTTAAATTGTTAACTTTACATTAGAGCTTGGCCTCAAGGCTTTGTTTAATGGAGAACATTTTGAGTATTAGAAGGACATGCTGAAAAGTTTCTCTATTTCACAAGATCCAGATGGTTTTGAGATACTACTCCAAAGAATATGGATGGTATTGTGATTCTAAGGAAATAGATGGATGTTGATTAGAAGATGTACAAGATGCATTATTAGTCCAGAACATTCATGATAAATGCAATAACTTTCAAGGAGTTTGACAAGTGCACCAACAATGACACAACAAACAGTTTTTATGATAGTTTCTATTTGGCCTATGATGGAAGCAAGTGAAATCAATAAGCAAAGGCCAACCTCCTAGTAAAAAAGTATGAGTTGTTCAAGATGGAATAAGATAAAGACAGTAAAATAATTTTTTCCAAATTCCATACTTTATTCTCAAGATTATAGATACTTGAGAAGAGTTATACTATTGTTGATCATGTGAAGAAGGTACTGAGAAGTATCCCAAGCAAGTGGCACTTGCAAAGGATGAGCTCAAGAAAAAACAACTAACCTCGGCTTTGAAATCCGAGTAGAATAAAGTTCTAAATGAAACAACTAAATCAGAGGATGATGATTCAGGTGATCATAATGGAGACTCAGAGGAAGAGAAATTGGCTTTCATATCTAGAAAAATTTAGAAGTGGCACAACAAAAAGAAGAAATTTTCCAAAAAGATATTTCTAGAAGTCTAATAGAGGAAAGAATTATACATCTGACAAGTAAAGAATCATCTTCTATGGATGCAATGAACCTAGACATATCATGTCATAATGTTTAAATCTAGAGAAAGGGAAACATCAGAGGAAAGATTCTAGACCCAAGAAGAAGTGTGTGAGAGCTACATGGGATCATTTTGATGAAACCTCTGATGATGAAGAGGAAAAAAAATTGCTTTGATGGCTCATACCAATTGTATCTCAAGATCCAACACATATTCTGACTTTGGAAGTGAATCAACATATCAAGAAACTGAGGTATTTTATGACTTAACTTGATCTTATTTAATTACTGTTATAAATGATTTCTTGAACAAGAATCACAAATTGTCATTAAAACTAAAAACGCTTGGGAAAGAAAATGAAAACCTAATTGAAGATATTAATGTTTTAAAGAATCAAAGTATTGAAGTTAAAATAGAAAATGCAACACTAAAAACTGATATTGCTAAACTTAAGGCTGAAAAATCTAACTCTGAAGAGTAATCATAGTTCAAAATCAATTGAAAATATGACAAGTAACTCTGATAAGCATGAAGAAGTATTTCAATATTTTCTTACTAATGGTATGGAAAGAAGCAAGTATGATTATATGATTTTTGGAGTTAGTAGAAATGGTAAAAGAAGTCTAGGATTTGAAGGAACCATAAGTGAACCTAAACTTATTCTTTCTAATATCTTGTGTACTACTTTCTCTAAGAAAAAGTCACTCTAAAGTATTTTTTCCTATGTTTAATACAAAGAAAGATAAGAAACCTTTTAAGACTAACAAACCAGGATCCAGCCAAATTTGGGTACCTAAAAACAAAATCATCTATGTTACAGATGTCCTAAGTAATCGAGTTAAAACACCAATCATGGTACCTGGATAGTGGATGATCGCAACACATGACTTGAGAAAATTCTATATTCCAAGAACTAACATTGAGCAGAGAAGCCACCGTGACTTTTAGAGAAAAGTAAAAAGGCCAGATCATTGGTCATGGTATTGTTGGTAATGCTATTTCCCCTTCTATTAAAGATGTCTTGTTTGCTAAAGGTCTTAAGAAAAATTTTATTAAGTATTATTCACGTATTGATAATAAATATGATAATATATTTAATCAAAAACTTGCAAGGCAATTAGTCAGAAGGATGGATCTATACTCTTTACAGGTTAGAGATAAAACAACATTTATAAGATAAATTTGTTTAGTCTAGAAAAACAAGAGATTAATTGTCTTATGTTAGTAAATGAAGAGAAACTAATTTGGCACAAAAGACTGGGTCATGGAAACCATAGATTAATTTCAAAACTGAATAAATTTCTACTAGTCAGAGGCCTACCTATGCTTAGTTACAAAATTGAAATTATGCATGAAGTTTTTCAAAAGGAAAAACAAACAAAGAACTTATTTATTTCTAAGAACTTATTCTCTACCTCAAAGCCCTTTGAGCTCTTACATGTAGATCTCTTTGTGCCGGTGAAAACAGCCTCTTTATGTGGAAATAAATATGGCTTTGTTATGGTAGATTATTATACTAGGTGGACATGGGTAAAACTCTTAAGAAGTAAGGATGCATCCCACAAAGTGTTTATCATATTTTGCAAACAATTAATGAATGAAAAGGGTCTTAATATTGTAACAATTAGAAGTGATCATGGAAGAAAATTTGAAAACAAGTTATTTCAAAGTTTTTATGATGAGAATGGAATCTCTCGCAACTTCTCCTATGTTTGAACACCCAAAAAAATGGAGTTATAGAAAGAAAAATAGTTCACTCTAAGAAATGGCAAGAACCATGTTAAATGAGATGAATGTTACAAAACACTTTTTGGCTGAAGCAATTCACATTGCATGTTATATTCAAAATAGAGTCTTAATTAAGTCTATATTGAATAAGACACCATATGAATTGTGGGAAGGTTAAAAATCCTAATATCTCCTACTTTAAACAAATTGGTTGTACTTGCTATATGTTGACAACTAAAGATAACCTTTGTAAATTTGATTCTAGATCTCAAAAGTGTACTTTCATTTGATACTCTAAAAGATCTAAGGCTTATTTGATTGTTTAATAGGAAAACTCAAATTGTGGAAGAATCCATACATGTTAAATTTGATGACAAACAACTTGACCTTGAAAAGTCAAAGCAAGGTGATGGTAGTGCAACTTTACTAGAACCAGAGGAAGCAGATGCAGACAAACCAGAAGAACCTATAAAAATAGAGGATACGTGCAAATAAGATGAAGATGACAACTCTTCAAAAAATTAATCGGATCAAGTCAAAAACAGTAGTATAAGTTAAAAGAAAGATTTGGATGGTAGTATAAGCAATCTCCTCCTAAAACTCTAATCGTTGGAAGTGCAAGTGATCCATTGAGGACACGGTCATCACTAAAAGATACAAATTTATTTGTCTTACTATCATCAATTAAGCCTACCTCTGTTGACGAAGCATTGGAAGAAGATGGGTGAATTTTTGCAATGCAAGAAAAAGTTAAATGAATTTAATAGGAATGATGATTGGAATCTAGTACCTAGTTCAATTATAACATTTATTGGAACCAAGTGGGTTTTGAGAAACAAGCTAAATGAAAAAAGGTGAAGTAGTTAGAAACAAGGCAAGACTTGTCGCACAAGGCTATACTCAACAAGAGAGCATTTAAGAAGTTTATGTTAAACTACCTCTAGTTTTTTAAAGCTCTGAATTTCCAAATCATGTTTTTTAACTTAGGAAATCTTTCTTTGGTCTAAAATAAGCCCCTAGGGCATAGACTTTGTATGGTCTAATATATTTTTTAGAAAATCAATAGAAGATAACATTCTTATTATTCAAATTTATGACGATGACATTATTTTTTGATCTACTCATGGCATTCATTGCCAAAAAATTTATAAATTGATGCAGCGTGAATGTTAAATAAGTATGATGGGAGAACTTAATTTTTTCTTAGGGATACAAATTCAGAAAATTAAAAAAGGTATGTACATTCCTCAAACTAAACATACAAAAGAGCTTCTCAAGAAATTTAAGATGAGTGATTACAAACCTATAGCTATGTTTAGTGTATGTGTATGTGCAAGATTTTGAGCTGAACATAGGAAGTCAATTTAAATGTTGTTTAGAGAATCCTTAGTTACCTAAATGACACTACAAACATTACCTTGCTCTACAAAAAATCTTTTGAGTATAAACTAAGTGGGTATTGTGATTCTGATTATGTTGGAGACAAACTTGAAAGAAAAAAACACAAGTGGAAACTGCAAATTTCTAGGTAACAACTTAATATCTTGATCAATTAAAAGAAGAATCATAATTGTCATGTCAACAACAGAAGTTGAGTACATTTCAACTGCTAGTTGTAGCTCTCAACTACTTTGAATGAAACATCAACTAGAAGACTACAAAATTCTAGAAACCAACATTTCCATTTATTGTGACAACACTTCTACCGTTTGCTAAACCAAAAACCCTATACTTCATTCTAGATCTAAACACGTAGAAATGAAACATCATTTTATTAGAGACTTTGTTCAAAATGGTGTGCTTAATATGCCGTTCGTAGACACCGAACATCAATAGACTAACAAATTCACCAAACCACTACCTGAAGATAGGTTTGACTTCATCAAGAAAAACCTAAACATTATTCTTTTACCTAACTGATGTTGTGCCAACCTTAAATTAGTTTAGTTTCATACATAGGAATTTAATGTTTAATGTTATTTTCATACTATAAAAAAAATGCAAATTAAAAATAAAATAAAATAAAAGGCAAGTTTCACATTCAAGTCTTTTGTCAAATGACATAAGGGGGAGAAAGATGTTTGAAAATATGACGAGAAAATATACTTAGAAAAATACTTAGACTTAGGGAGGGTCAAAGAATTTAAAACAAAAGTTGTTAACAAAAATACAGTTTTGTCATCATCAAAAAGGAGGAAATTGTTGGAACCAAGTTGGTTTTACACTTAGAGTTTTTATGTAAACTAATATTTGTATTTTTGAAGACAATCTAAAATAATATTTTAATTTAGATATATAATGGAAGAAAATCTTTGACCAAGATGTAAAGATGATATGGTCAAAATTTGAATAAGATATTATCAAGATTTATCTACAATAAGATATAAATTATTTACAAGAAGATTTGATCAAGATTTATCAACAAGAAGATATTAATTATTTAAAAGAAGATTTTATCAAGATTTATCACAAGAAAATATGAATTATTTACAAAAAAAATTAACAAAATTTATCACAAGAAAATATGAATTATTTACAAGAAGATTTTATCAAAATTTATCTATAAGAAGATATGATCAAGAATTGTTTACAAGCAGAAACACTCACCAGAAGATACATTTATTATTTGCAAAGAAATTATTCAAATTTTGTTAAAGGACAAAATACTAAATTGGACTTCGTCATTTTTCTACTTGTAAAATTTTACGAACTGGTCCAACACTATGTTCCAATCTAGATCAAAGCAACTAATAGGAAGGAAGTTTCATCTGAAGAATTTGTGTAAAACCCTTAATTTTAGATCCTAAAGTATACAATTTTAGGGTACTTTGTATTGAATTTCTTAAGCTTTTAGCCCAATTTTTGGTATTTAGTGAGTTAAATACCAAAAATATAATTTTGGAAATTGGATTAAAATTATTTGTTGGAGAATAATTTATTTACGTTACAAAAATTTAATACCGGACAGTTCTATTAAAAATATCTCTAGTTGCTGAAAATTTATTTATCTGTCAATTGAGTTGCGACGAGAGTAAATATTTTTATCAAAATAGTTTGAGATGTGAGTGAAGTGATGTGTGGAAGAGTTGTTTAGATATTTTTTGGTTAGTTTTAATTATAATATATAAGTATTATGTATATATAGGAGAGAAAGGAAAAAGTAAGGGAATACAAATAGAGGAATGAGAATGTTTTCCCCGGCCTTCGCGAGCCAAACCATTCTCGTTTCTTTTGCTTCAAGAAAAGAAACTCAAGTCTTAGTGGGTGAGAAAGAGAAGTTTTCCAGCTTTCTTCTTCTTCTCTGATTCGAAAACGAAGAAAAACGGTGTTATGGGTTTTCAAAATCGTCAATCACAAATCTCCACTTTTCTTCTACGTTTGAGCTTCGTTTCGAGAAGTGATAGAAGGGAAAGTTACTCGTCTCCCCGCTACGGTGCTAGTGAGCCAACTTTAGAAGCGATGTTAATTGCAGTGTCGTAATCGCTTGTTAAAGCTACCGTTAAGGTAAGGGCTCCTTCCAAATTTTTAGCTTGCATATAGGATGATATATGTGTATTTGTGGAGTTCGAATTTGTTGAATTTGATGTATGGTTTTGTGGAAAAGGAATTTTATTCATTTATGTGTGTTTTGAGGAAATTAAATTTGATGTGTTTTATGTGTGGATTTGTGAAAAAGGAATTTAATGTAAAGTGTGGATTGAATTTGATGTGTTGAGGAGTGGTTTGTGAAAATTAATTTGGCTTGATTTATGTTTGAAGAATGTGGAAATTCATGGGTGGTTGATGGTTGGATTTGGCGTGGATTTTGTGGAATTTGAATTGATTGAATTTAATGTGAATTGTGGATTAAAATTGATGTGTGTTGGTGGAAAATATATTTTTGAGTATGCTATGTGTTGAATTTGAAAATCATTAGTGTTAAATGAGTATTAAAAATGGGGAATATTTTAATATTTGCATTTACTTAATGATTGTTGTGGAAAAAGTCAGAGTATGGCCATGCATTTCATAGCACATGGTGACCGCGATGGTGCCATGGTAATAGTGGTGACCGTGATGGGCCTCGAGATGATGCTATGTGATCTATTAGTTCATTTTATCCTTGCAGAGATTTTCGCGTCAAGTAGGTATGTGATATACTGCACATTTTTAGTAAATCGTGCTGACCCGTGATAGGTGGCACCTCAGTAAACAGTATTGGTCTGTGATAGGAGGTACATTTATACTTTACGCTTTTTAGTAAATTGTGCTAACCCGTGATAGGTGGCACCTCGGTAAATAGTACTAGTCTGTGATAGGCAGTACGTTTACGATTTATGAATTTTAGTAAATTGTGTTGACCCGTGATAGGTGGCACCTCGGTAAACAGTACAGGTCTTTGATAGGCGGTACGTTTACGATTTATGCTTTTTAGTAAATCATGTTGACCCGTGATAGGTGGCACCTCGGTAAACAATACTGGTATGTGATAGGCGGTACGTTTATGATTTACGCTTTTTAGTAAATCGTGTTGATCCGTGATAGATGGTACCTCGGTAATTAGTGTTGGTAATTGATAGGTGGTACAATTATGATTTACGCCCCTTCCGGGAGGATTTTAGTTGGAAATCCGGAATTCATGCATTTTGGGCATATATCCATTGCATTAGGGTGTTTGGCACGCGAGTCATGTTTGATATATTGTGATGGTTGTATATGTATGCTCAGTTTTGGTTGTGATTGTGCCCTAATTGGTAAGTATGATTGTTTGGATTTGTGTGTAAGTGTTGATTGATTGCTAAACCATTTAAAAGTTGATTTATGTTGTTTTCTGTTGTTGTATTCGAATACAAGAAGGTTGTATTCGAATACGGATGTCCTGATTTTGCTACTGACTTCTAAAACAGCACTGTATTTGATTATAAGAATGATGTATTCGAAATCCAAATATCCTGATTTTGCTATTGACTTCTAAAACAACATTGTATTCGAATACAAGGATGCTATATTCGAATACGACAGTGCAGTTTTGTTAAAAACTTCATTTTTCAACTTTGATTATGCATGTTTGGCATATGAAAACCCTTTCAAAGAGTATGCTAAGTTGAAAGGTTATTTTGTGCATAAAAAACTTAAATGTTATGTGATATCTGTTAATTTTGGTTGGTGACCTTTACAATTATTGTGGAATTTGGGCTTTGCCCTCAAATGATACCTGAGTTCATTCCACCGACAGTTACCTTGACGACGGAAACGTCGTTAGATTTCCCTGACCGAGATTTGTCGACTGCTTGGGCATACGACCCCATCTCAAGCAGAACTACTTATACGGGAAGGGTAGCGAGGACTAGTAGGAAAGTTGGGGCAGTATGTCTTGTGGAACTCACTCGTGAGAAGATCGATTACCCGGTACCTTCTGGGTTGGTAGTGGAAAGGCGGAAAGGATAAGGGGTCGATGGCAGTGGAGCGAGAGATTGTAGGGCCCTTTAGGTGGGCCGAGTCAGAGCTTCATTGTAGCACCCCGATTTTTAACAGCGCGAGTGTATTTTTTTTTTTAAATCAACTAATGAAAAATACCAAAGCGTAACACAAACGATAATTATCATAATTAATTACAACATAATTATAACAAACTGAAATAGTTTTGAGGCGATAAACCAAAATATCCAAATATAAAATACGCAGGGGCTATGAGACCTATCAGACATAGCTCATACCCCTGGAGTATTCTCGGCAGACACTTGTACAAAAGCAGTGCTCCAAGAATCTTAACTTCCCCACGTCGCATCAAAAAATGGTACAAGGACCCATCAAAATAAAAGTCAACCTGACAATATGAGTTATAGGTACAGTCTTTCAAATTGAAATAAATACATCCACAAAAGAAAGAAAACTAAACCATATACAACCATCTAATCTGATCATGCTACAAAAAGCTATACAACCTCAGTGATCTCCACGCGCCCCGCATGATCCTTCTGACATAGCTTCGGTCAGGTATGACTAACTACTTTCCCATCTCCAGGTATCTAACCGATAGGATGATCCTAGTTCTCATATGAGGGCAAAGCCCATATTACCACAATAGTTGTAAAGGTCACCAACCGAAATTAACAAATATCACATAGCAAAATTCTTATATTTTCAAAATTCTTATATTGCTCAAAAGAACCTTTCGTCTTAGCATACTCCTCGAAAGGGTTTTCATATGCCCAAAAATGCATAAACAATGTTGAAAAATGAAGTTTTAACAAACTGCACCGTCATAGCCGAATACAACTGAGAAAATGCAGATTTTCAATTCCAAAATGGCTTTGAATCAATCAACACTTCAAATATTAATATTATCAATTATGAATAAATAAATTTTTTCTCAAAAATTCATAATATTAATTATTAACACATCAATTTCATCAAACATGAGTCACTATAATTTTCAAATATTAATCCCCCATGTTTAATCTCCAAAATTTTCAACCATAAATCACCACAACAATATTAATATATCAAAGTTCTCCCCACCGCTAACTCGGTGCCAACGGTCTCGATTCCTTTTTGAGACTCAATGATCTAACTACATAAACATGAATATTTATAACAATTTGTTCACAATAAAACTAATCCACTCACAACAAAATTCCTAAAATTAAATCTTTTTCACACACCAAACTTTTAAAATCAAATAATCTATATTATTTACTTAAAACAAATATTGTCCAAATTTCACATTCACATACTCGACTATTAAAACACCGAAATATTTGAGTTGATAAACTACTATAAACTTTTTTTCTTTTTAAACTCAATCAAAGAGTAATTAAAAGAATAACATTTTAAACTCTAACCATTTTTTATGTCAATTTGTCTTTTTGCTCAAACTCTTTAACTTAGTTAAAAGTTAAACTTTTTCACAACTTTAACAACTCTAAATTTTTCGTAAAATTTCAACTTTTGTTCAAACTCATTTATTTGAAAATAACTCATTACATAAATCAAACACATCAAATTTAATTACCTCCAATTCACACCAAATTCAATCAATTCAATTCCACAACACACACATAGCACCTCAATTAATTTTCAACAATTCAAACATACCTCACCCAATTTCAAAATTCCACATTTTTACACATAAACCACCAAATTTCATCAATTCATTTTCTACAAAATCTACAAATAAATCACATCTCAAAAATTCATAATAATAATTATGAACATATAAATCACACCAAACTTGAAACACCACAAACCACACCTCAAATTTAAATTCCACTAAATTACACATAATCACATTAAATTAATTTTTTCACAAAATCACACCTCAAATACATCAAATTTCTTTTCCACAAAATCACAGATAATGTCCTAAATGCAAACTAAAAGTTTGGAAGGAGCCATTACCTTAACGGTAGCTTTAAAAAACAATTACGGCACCGCGATTAATTTCGGTAAAATTTAAGTTTGTGACATCGCTTCCAAAGTTGGCTCACTAGCACCTTACATGGAGATGAGCAACTTTCCCTTCTATCACTTCTCGAATGGAAGCTTAGATCTAATAGATTAATGGAAGTTTATTTTTGAGTTTTTTAAAAAACACTAACACTTGGTGTTGTGTTTTCTTGAAACAAGGAAAGAAGGAAGAAATGGAACATGGGATCACTTTTGTTTCTTTGCTTTCTTTTATATATATATACATACTTTACTTAATATATATATATATATATACTTAAACTTTCCTTGCTTTCTTATATACATATATATATATATATATATATATATATATATATATATATATATATATATATATAT
>JBBPBT010001258.1:2125788-2152097 GCA_037974875.1 Cicer bijugum | reverse complement strand
TATATTACTTTCGTAACCTAATTAAATTATTCTCTAACAAATAATTTAAATCGGTTCTCAAAATATATATATATATATATATATATTAAAATATATATAAATATTAAACATATTATTAACTCTAATAAAATATGATTTTGAAATTTAATTCCCAAAATTAAAATTAGATTGTGCTAAATGTCTAAGCAATTTAACACCAAATACCCTAAAATCGCATAAATTAGAATTTAGAAAATTAAGGGTCTTACATTCATCTTCCGGTGAATGATCCTTTACTGACTGTCACTAAAGTAGCAAACTGTTTTGAGGTACCGGCGCCGTCAAAGCCACCTATCTCGTGGGTGGATCTTACCTCTAAGGAGACTGATTCTTCTATAGGTGATGAGGATGAGGTTACCTCGAAGATGGATACTGCATCAGACGGAACTTGTGGAAGGTGTGAGGGTCACCCCTGTTATTGTATTTGCTAGAGTGTGATCAGATTAGTTTTGCTGTATAGGGACTTGAAGTCTTTCTTTTGGTGGTTGTACTGATTTCATTTTGGGATGATTGTACCCATACCTTATATTGTCATCTTGACTTTTGTTTTGATGGGTCCATGTACCACTTTTTGATGTGACATGGGGAGTTAAAATTCTTGGGGCAGTGCTTTTGTATAGGTGTCTATCGAGAATACCCCCAGGGGTATGAGCTATGTTTGATAGGTCTTATAGTCCCGGTGTATTTTGTTGTTTAAATACTTTGGATTTGTGTTTCAAAAACTATTTCCGCTACTTGTAAATATTTGTTGACTTTTGTCGTTATGTTACGACTTAAATATTTTATCCAAAAGTATTTCTTTTTTTATTTCTTTGTTTTATGAATTTGTTTTTGAAAAAAGAAAAACGGGATGTTACAATTTGTGAAAGCAATCTTAATAAAATATGGATAGTATCAATCTAAAAAATTTACAAACTCAATTGAACAAAATACGAACATAATCAATTTAGAAGAACTGCTCAGATTGGATCCGGAAATAGAGAATTGGCTAAAGAACATATTATCAAAAAGCATGTTGTTCAAAATTATTTTTGAATAAGATTATTTTTGACCAAGCTAGGAATGAAGATAGAACTCATAATTAAATAATGACTAAATTGAAGTTCTAATAATGACTTAAGGCTAAAGAAGAATATCATCGAAAAATCATAGACGGGTTGAAGAACTCTAGCTCAAAATTCTAAATTCATCTTAGAATTCAAAGAGATAAACAATTGTTCGAATGAGAAATATTTTCTTAGAGTGTGTTAGTTATTGTCATGATCAGGTTGTTAGAAGCAACTACTCAAACTCCAAACTTGTGCATTCAAATACAATAGTGGTGTTAGTGTTCTTTCAACAATCTAAGGTTGTCATATTGTGTGGAGAAGGCTGAAACTAAGTTGGTTTTAGATTTAGAGTTTTGATGTTAACAATAGTATTTTATGATAACAATATCTTGACTTCAAAGAGTATTAAAGAAGATTCGTATTTTTGAATAAAATCTAAAATAAGATTTGATTTAAATTTATAATTGATTAAATCTAAAATAAGATTTTATTCAAATTTACAATTGAAGAAAATCTTTGACCAAGTTGAAAAATAAGATATGGTCAACATTTGTAGAATATTTAACTAAGATTTGGAGAAGATTTGATCAAGATTTGAAGAATATTTAATTAAGATTTGATCAAGAATTATCTACAACAAAATATGAATAGAATCAATTTGAAGAATTTACAAACTCAAACTACTCAAAATAGGAACAATGTCAATATGAAGTTACAAACTCAATATGAACAAGATACAATTAGAGTTAAACAAGGACTAAATTGAAGCTCAAATTTTAACTATAAATAGATACTCAAGGCTAAAGAAGAAAAGCATCAAAAATTAGAAAAAAGTAGAAGAAATCAAGCTCAAGATTACAAGTTCATCTTAGATTTCAAAGAGAGAATCTCTTGTTCGAATAAGAAATATTTTATACGTATTCGTTTCTTAATGTGTGAGAGCTATTATTATTATCAATTTTATTAGAAGCATCTACTCAAGTTTCAATCTTTTTAATCCAATCTAATATTTGTTTAGTTCCTTCAATTTGAGATTGTCAGGTTGTTAGGAGATGACTTGGCCTATAGGGTCAAAGAAGTTAGTTCCTCAAAAGTCTAAGGTTATCAAACTATTTGAGAAGACTCGCTTCAAGTGTCAAGCTAAATACTCCTCTATTAATTGTTCATCATCAATCAAATGAAATGTATTTTATGTAATGATTTCCACTAAAATCAAAAGGAGAAAGAAATGCTCTCTATAACCAAGTTTGGAGACATAAATTCTCCTTTAAATTAATTAACTAAAATGCTTAGTTACTAAATAATAACTAATTATTAAAACAGAAAATCCATAAAATTAGAAAAGTCTAACAGTTACTTTTAAAGTATTAAGATTTTAAATAATAAAAGAGGGAAAAAAGAGTAGTTCTAGCAGAGATCCCCATAAACGTCATAAGTTGGCAACCTACTACATCTTTACAAGATTTAAGTTTTAAAGTAACCATTATATCATATAAACACAAAGCAGTGGCAAGCCATCTAAAGTAACTTAAAATATGTTCATGATACAGTATTTACATATCTAGTACATATAAATAAATATATTTTAGAATTTACTACACCGTTTTGGATTTCAGTGCCAAAGATCTATTCCTCCCTTCCATTGCAGTGACATAATGTGTCTAAACAATAAGTTTATATTGGCCAAAGAAGCAGCAAATACACCACCCAAAAAAGTAAATTTAACAAATACCACTTTCAAGAAAGAAAAGCCCAAACTCAAGCTAATAGCTAGATGGCTTAACTTAATGATATGATACAAAAGTTGCATGATGACAAAACAGCATAAGCTTCATACACTATTTGCAAAAAACATTGCAATTGAAGAATGAAATGGAGAAAGGCGAACACTAGCCAAACCAACTGAATGGAACATTTTTTGGATTAACATTGTTATAGAAAACAACTTGCTTCGAAAACCACTTCATAACCTGTCCATCCAATCAAGGATACTGTCTTGAGAACAAAATGTCAAATTCTGCATGCAAATTGAGAATCACATAGCTTGTCAGTAGCATCGAAAACTCTAAAATTTGTAGGAAGGGTAATCATGATTTATAATTGGACGCTTACCGCAAGATCAAAATCTGGCGGAGTATCCAATTCCAGTGTATCCAGGACAGAAGTTGAAGTTACATTACCATTTCCTGTCATTTTGTTTTCATAGTAATCAAAGTCATTGGTAGTGATTGAGTCCAATCCAGAATCATCAAATAGAGCAAATGAATCTAATATCTCCTTGCATAATAAAATGTCATCCAAGCCATCATATTCAGAATTTTCTATAGCCTGTGATTCACCAGCCAACCAACCAGGGTTGGGTGTATTCTCCTGATCCTGAATATCAGATTGTGGGGCATGTGATTCTCCAGGGATAGACTTTGCATCCTAGTTCATAAAATTAAAATTTTAGTGATGAATAGAATGTAAATATGGTTAAATAATAATAATAATAATAAGGTCAGTTGAGTTTCTGTTTCTATCTTTATTTCCAATTCCTATTTTCAATTTTATTTACATAAGCATCACCTTTGTTGTCACGTTCTAGCAGAGTTTTCTAAGTTTATTTTCTTTGTTTCCAGTACAAAACTTAATTAACCGTAAACAGAATGTCATTTTTAAAATTAAAATTGAAGGTGATGTTTTCTGCATTAAAACAGATCCTCAGATTATCTATTCGACCATATGCATCAAAGATTGCTACAAACCTCGGCAAACAATAAAAGAGCAGTTTCATCGATGTTATCGTCATTTTTAACACATATTCCAGTACGCGGTGGATTTGGAGGATTTGGTTTTGGAGTTGTTGGACTTGTACGCGATGATACGTTTTCAGGTTCTTCAGCCAATGGTTTCTCCTCATTTTTCTCAACCTGTTTATAAAATATTTTGGAAACCACATATTCTCCATTCTTCTCATCTTCATTGATCCCTAGATGGTACTGATGCATTTTCCAGTTGGATTTGTAGGACTTAGACTCTTTTTCAGATCTTATATACAGAACCATGATCTTCTTAAAGCCCTTATGTACTCCATCTTCAACTACAGCTTTGGTCTTGCCAGTCTTGTGCCAGCGTACATGCTCTTCAGTCAAACCACAATGATGATGAATCTTCCGACGCTTTCGTTGACCAGTACTATATGCATTGATTGTTCTGTGAAAGAAATGTACACTACTACCATCTTTCTTAGCACCTGAAAAACAAAAACAGGTAGAATAAGGTTTACTAAGATACAAAGAAAGATTGGTGAATGTCGATGAAAACAATTCAATAGTCATAACATTAAATTTACTTATAAGATATAATTAGCAGCCACTATTCATTTGACAATGATAAAAGTCTGGATTTCCTTATTCAATCAAAGAAGGGTACAAACATGACATGTATTTCTTGAAGTGAGGAGCAACCCTAACCCAATGCGCTACATTTTGGGGTTGAGGTAGGTCTAATGCCACATTCTAAGATCATTAAAAATATGTTTCAATTCAAATGATCTGAATCTTGATTAGGTTCTAGTTCGATGGTGGGAAATGCAGGTATTGTGATAGAGACCCGAGTAGAGGTCATAAGTAAAAACGGGGATATTATGTAATAAAGAGTGTGATAATAATATAAGGTAAATAATGAGTGGGGCAGGATGCTTAGTTGGCAAGTTGTTGTGCCTATTTAGTATAAATAGTAAGGTGAGTGAATTGTGAGGGATTATGAAGAATGTTGAGTGAACCATTTATGGTTAGGCAGAGAGGTTTTCTTCTTCTCTGAGGAGCTTGGCTCTGGAATAGATTGGGAACATTTCCCTTCTACAGTTTCTTCTCATTTTATCAATTAAATACATTCTAATTTTCTATTGTTTGATCTCTTTCTGTACTTAATTTCTGTCTCTAAAAATCATGGGTTCCATCATATTGTTCCTTGTAAGTTGTAAGGCCAAGAATGCCAGTTCGTCATCACTAAGATTCAATGAACCTTAACTTATAATATGAAGCAGTACATTGTGTCCAATTTTCTGGCAGATATCAATTTATATACTAGCATTGTGTGCTACCATGCAGAAGACAGTCTGACCTTAGAACATGTCATGCGGTATTTCGTAACCTATTCCACAAGAATAGAGACCATCTCCTACCACTTTCAAGAATTTTGTCTTGAATGAAAAAAAAAAAAAAAAAAAAAGCAAGCAAGCAAAGCATTGTTCTATATGGAAGGGTCAGTCATGAGGATCAAACAATAGATAATGTCTTATTATAAATCGTATCTAATGAAATACTATTTAAATCCAAATTTTTAATGATTAGGCCTATAATTTTCTTCGGTTTCCCTTCACTTGTAAATTGTAACTATGAGACTACCCTCAACATAATGTAATGTTCGTCACTCGTGCTTCTATGGGCCTTCTCCATATTTATTTATACCATACCATTTACAACAAGACATTACCATCTTTTCTGTAATAAGTGCTACCAGAAATTTATCTCTATAACTATCATTCCTAATCCTCTCTTGTATTGTATTACCATTCACCCATCACTGACATTTTCATCTCTAAAACATTTACTTTTATTATAAGCACTTTATTGTCCAACATACAGATCATACAAAAAGTTTCCATTGAAGTTCACTGATACTTTTCTATCACAAATCACACCAGAATCATTCCTTTACTTCCTCCATTTCATTGATACTTTACCAGTTAATTGATTAATTATGATGGACATGGTGGTCAACGATTATGTACTTCAAACTGGTTAGAGAATTTCTCACCTGGAAGATTTTCAGGATGCGTATAGCAAATGCCTTGGTTTCCTTCCAAGGTCGGGATGAACTCCTCGATAAACATGTGTGGCTTTGTGTTCCCAACACCACATTTAGCCGCTAAATGTTCTAATAGTTCTACATCAGAAGGATCAAACTTTATACCAAGGGGAAAACCAGGCCACTCAGTAGAAACCTACACAGGCAAAACCAATATTACTAATGAAAAAATATCAACATTCTATGAACATTACAACCCATGCTAAACTTTCCATGAATTTAGTCCTGATGTGCATAACGAAGATAAATGTCGGGTATAGGAATTAGAGCATAAGCAAACTCAATGATAACATGAGGAATTCTACTATATATGCAGAGTCAATTGCTTCCAATTTTTCTCTATTTCTGGTGCATGTGCTAATGTGAATGAGCTATTTATGAACTCAAAACAAATTATTATAAATGTAAAACATACATCACTGTTATCTATACGATAATGACAGTTTGGGCATTCGCGATATGCACCACAATCCTTAATCTGATCAGCTGAAGATAGTGTAGTGCTTTTTACTTTCTTTGCAAATCCTCCTATGTCAATAAGCCAGCTCCTGTAAGATAAATTAACAAATATACTCCAAGTTCATTATTCCATGCAAAACAAACTGTTAGCTGAAGAATTTGTAATGCATTACTACAAACAGCTTATAACTTACATAAAAATAATTTGACTTTATTTCATCATTTGTTCTAAAATTAACTTATATATTAGTATAAATTAGTGCTAATGCTATAAGCCCTTAAATAAGGTATTTATCTAACAGGGCCTAAGTCACCATCGATTAATCGATTAATTAGTAACTTGAAGAACTAGTATACTGGTGGATGAATGAAACTTGAATTTCCAACACATCATTAACTAAGAAAAAAAATAGAAACAAGAGAAAATACAAAAAAGCACCAAAATATAAAGGGGTGGGTTTTAAATTTCAGTAGCAGTAACAGTTGTGCCGCAATAGTTAATATAGCAAAAAATCACATTCAAATTAATGTAATCTCAATCATGGTCGTTTTGTGGTCACAGTGACATCTAAAACCCTAATGTTATGGTCAAGCTTGCAGTGGCAGACGTTTATTTAAAACCTTAATAAGAGGTACAGAGTCTCTAAATTGCATTATTAGATAAATGGGAAGATTTAAAAATACAATCATGCTTCCACAACATTAGCATCAGTTACATTTATCTTCCATTTTCTGCAATGTTAATAAAACCTCAATGTTTGTCTTTTACTTAAAAACCATAAACCCCCAAAAAGTGGATGCCTATTTATTTAACCTACAAACTATCATTCCAGATATAGAAAAAAACCGAAATAAATCATTCAGATCATTCATTGACCTTTACCAACACCAAAAGGTAGAAAAAAATTGTAATGGAAAAAATATAAATAAAAACAAATCATCTCACGCCCTAAACTATACAGTACCACATTCTCCAAACCCCCAGCCCCCCCTCCCCCAAAAAAAAAAGAAGGAAAAAAAAGGAGGTTGCGTTTTCACCAAAAAGAAGTAGAAGAAGACACAACAAAAAAGGGGCATTTAAAAAAAAACACAAGAAATATTTTGAAACACAACGGATACTTCACAGTGCTACTACTTGCTAAGCTCACCTAGCCATTATTGGTATCGAAATCGATAAAGAGAGCGATGTATGAAGTAGAAGAGTTCAGGGCTGTTCAGTTCAGATATTTCGTTCATTCATTTTTTCTTTTCAATCGACACACAAGAGAAAGCGACAGTGTGTGAATGAGCGGGAAATTCGACCTATGTAAAGTTGGTATTTGCTATGGAAGAGCCTCGGATTCCGAACCTGTGATTCGTTGTGGTTTGTGACAACTTATTGACGGAACGAGCCTGTGGTTTGGCTGGGCACATCATTGACCGGAGCAAAACCGAGCCTTTTGGTTCGGATATAAAACAGTAGGTAATGAGCTTCGAAAACCGAGCGACTGCCTTTATGACAATCTTGTTCCCCAAGTTAAAAAATGAAGTTTACGCTATTAAGTAAACCTCTCTTGTACCCCACATTAATTATATATATATATATATATATATATATATATATATATCGGTGAGGGGATAAGTTATATAAAATTTATTATAAATATCTAAAATTTTGAAATTTAATTTGAAGAATAATAATTTTTGGGTTGTAAGTCTCCTGTTTGAGTCGATGTACATGCATTTAAGAGCAGTGAATCTTTTGAAAGTTTCTTCAAATTAAAAAGAAATTTTTTTAAATATGAATAACTTATTTTGTAGAATTTTTTCTTTTTCCACTCCTTCTACCCAAAATATATTAGGAAATAAGAAATCTATCAATAGTGAAGAAATTACTATTGAAAATTTTAAAAAATCTATAAACAATTGGCAAATCCCAAAAATCAAAAAAGATCAGGTCTATGAATCTAGTCTTTTCAAAAACCTATTAAAAACTAATTACATAATCAAAAAAGAAGAACGAGATGTTGCTCTTTCTAACCCCTTTGAAACAATAGATCTTCTTTGTAACACCTCGAATTTTAACAGCGCGAGTGTATTTTTTTTTCCAAAATAAATTCGTAAAAACGAAGAAAAATACTTTTGAATAAATATTTAAGTCGCAACATAACGACAAAGTCAACAAATATTTACAAGCAGCGAAATAATTTTTTTTGAAATAAAAATCCAAAGTATTCAAACATCAAAATACATTGGGGCTATGAGGCTTATCGAACATAGCTCATACCCCAGGGGTATTCTTGGCAGACCTGTACAAAAGTACTGCCCCAAGAATTTTAACTTTTCCCACGTCACATCAAAAAGTGGAACATTGACCCATCAAAAGAAAAGACATCAAATAGTTTAAGCATGGATACAATATTCCAAAATGAAATAAATACAATCACAAAAGAAAGACATCTAGTCCTTATACAACCACCTAATTTGACCATGCTACGAAAACTACACAACCCGGGTGATCTCCACGCGCCCCGCAAGATCCTCCTAACACAGCTTCAGTCAGGTATGACTAACTACTTTCACATCTCCAGGGTACTAACCGATAGGATGATCCTGTTTCTCATCTGAGGGCAAAGCCCAAATGTCCACAATAATTATAAAGGTCACCAACCGAAATTAACAAATATCACATAGCAAAATTCTTATATTTTCAAATGCTCAAAAAAAACCTTTCGTCTTAGCATACTCCTCGAAAGGGTTTTCATATATCCAAAAATGCAGAAACAACGTTGAAAAATAAAGTTTTGACAAACTGCATTGTCGTAGCCGAATACAATTGAGAAAATGCTGATTTTCAATTCTAAAATGGCTCTGAATCAATCTACACTTCAAACATTAATATTATCAATTATGAACACATAATTAACACCAAATTAATCTCCACAAATTCACACCTCAATCACAAATCGAATATTCATTAAATCAATTATGAACACATAAATACCTCAAAACTTAATCAACCCAACTTCACACCTCAAAGCAATTACAACAAATCACAACAACAACCGAATATGTATATACAATCGTCAAAGTATAACAAACATGACTCGCGTGCCGAGCACCGTAATGCAATGTGTATATGCCAAAATGCATGATTCTGGAATTCCAAACCAAAACCCTCCTCGAGGGGCGTAAATCATAATTGTACAGTCTCTCATAGACCAGTACTAATTACCGAGGTGCAATCTCTCACGGATCAGCACGATTTACTAATGTGCAATCTCTCATAGACCAGCACGACATACAAGAGTGCAGTCGCTCACAGACCAACACAATTTTCTAGAGTGCAATCGCTCACATATTAGCACGACGCGACAATCCCCGCAAGGATAAGATGAACCAACAATTCACAAGACATCATCCCGTGGCCCATCACAGTCACCACTATCACCATGGCCCCATCGCGGTCACCATGTACTATGAAATGCATGAGCATACTCTAACTCTTTTCACCATAATCATTAAGTCAATGCAGCTATTAAAAGATTCCCCATTTTTAATACTCATTTAACACTAATGATTTTTCAGACACAACACAGAGCATACTCAAACATATTTATTCACACAAATGAAAATTTCCACAACCACACATAAATCACATCTCCAAATTCCATTCACACCTAAATTGAATTAAATTCATTTTCCACCAAGTCACACATAAATTTCATCTAAAAAAATTCATAATATTAATTATGAGCACATCAATTTCATCTAACATAAATCACCAAAATTTCCAAACATTAATCACCATATTCAATCTCTAAAATTTTCAACCATAAATCACCACAACAACATTAATATATCAGAGTTCTCCCCACTGCTAACTCGGTGCCAACGGTCTCGATTCCTTTACGAGACTCAAGGAGCTAACTACATAAACATGAATATTTATAACAACTTGTTCACAATAAAACTAATCCAAACACAACAAAATTCCCAAAATTAAATCTTTCTAACACACCAAAGTTTTAAAACCAAATAATCTATATTATTTACTTAAAACTAAATAAAACAAATATCGTCAAAATTTTCCATACACACACTCGACAATTAAAGCACCGAAATTTTTGAGTTAATAAAATATTCAAAACATTTTTTCTTTTTAAACTCAATCAAAGAGTAATTAAAAGAGTAACATTTTAAACTCTAACCATTTTTAATTTCAATCTATCTTTTTGCTCAAACTCTTTAACTTAGTTAAAATTTGAACTTTTTCACAACTTTAACAACTCTAATTTTTTTGTAAAATTTCAATTTCAGTTCAAACTCATTTATTTAAAAATGGCTCATTACGTAACTCAAACTCATCAAATTTAATTATTGTCAATTCACACCACAACAATCAATTCAATTCCACAACACACATATAACACCTCAATTAAATTTAAACAATTCAAACATAACTCACCCAATTTCAAAACTCCACATTTTCATCAATTCATTTTCTACAAAATCCACAAATAAACCACATCTCAAAAATTCATAATAATAATTATGAACATATAAATCACACCAAACTTGAATCACCACAAACCACACCTCAAATTTAAATTCCACTAAATTACACATAATCACATTAAATTAATTTTTCACAAAATCACACCTCAAATACATCAAATTTCTTTTTCACAAAATCACAAATAATGTCCTAAATGCAAACTAAAAGTTTGGAAGGAGCCCTTACCTTAACGATAGCTCTAACACGTGATTACAGTACCGTAATTAATTTCGGTAAAATTTAAGTTCGCGACATCGCGTTGAAAACTAGCTCACTAGCACCGCAGTGTGGCAATGAGCAACTTTCTCTTTTGTCACTTCTCAAATGGAAGCTTATATCTAATAAATAAATGGGAGTTTGTGTTTTATGGTTTTGGTTTTTATTTTGAAAAACAAAAGGAAGAAGGAGAAGAAGAAAGGAGAAAACAAGGAGCAGGGGGCAACGTTCCTGTTTCTCTTGCTTCTATATATTATATATATATATATAATATTAAAATAATAATAATAATATATAATAATAATAATAAATATTTAAATAAATATCTAGATATTTTTAAATATCTAGATATTTTCAAATATCTAGATATTTTCAAATATCTAGATATTTTTATAAAAATCACCATTACGTCTGTCACCTCACATCACATCACAAATTACTTTTTTAGAAAAATATCTATTATCGCTGCAATTCAATCGGCAGAAGAATTTTTCTAAAAAATGCTGCATCTCAAAAAAAAATTTCTTCGACAAAAAATTTATCGTAATTAAATAAAATTATTCATCGACGAATAATTTTAATCGGGTCTCCAAAAAGATATTTTTGGCATTTAACTCACAAAAATGCCATAAAATTGGCTAAAAAGCCTCAGAAATTCAGCACAAAATTCCCCAAAATACATAAATTAGAATTTAAAATTAAGGGTCTTACATTCTTTCTCCAAAAACGCTCCAAAAACACACTAACTGGAACTATAATTTCATACATATAAGTCTTGTTCAAGTCGGTATCAAACCTTTAACAAGAGAAAGATTAAACACTTCAATCATGTGTGTCCTACGAGATGCAAGGTTCTTGAATTTTCAAGATTCAATAATAAGTACAATTGAATCTAGTCTATGCCAAGGACCAATTTGGTTTGAAATTTTATCCAAATTTTTCATTATCTTTAAAAGACTCAAACATCTTAAAATCTCTCATGTTACAAATCAAAACTCATAATTACAAAATGATAGCAAGATCTGTTTATGTAGCTATTATTTATAGAGTTCATTACAAAGCAATGTTTTCAGCCTTTACGGCAACAAAAAAATATTGAAAACAAAAAAGGTGAAACCATATTTTTACAAACTGATTTAACAAAGGCGAACACTGTTATTCCAAGAACCATCCTCTGGAAAGATATTGATCTTCCTAAAGAATGGATTCTGGAAGGACTTGTTAGACCATAGTCTCTTGAACAGAAAAAACCAAACAACAATCTAAAGGAAATCATACAATTGCCTCAAAAGATAGAAAACTTTACAACACCACACGTTCTTGAGCAGGTTCAGGAACTGCTTCTTGTGAGTGGTCAGATGAGGAGGGTGTAAATGGAATGGGAATGGTGGTAGTCCAGAGTTGAGCAAATCTGTTTCTTTTGAGTGAGGTGGGAAAGGAAGATGTGGTGGATGAAGGTGGGCCAAAAAAGGTCTTTTTCATATGAAAGAGATTTTTGGTGGAGAATTTGGAGATTTTTATTAGAGATTTTTCAGAAGAAAGGGAAACTCCAAAATACCTGAAGACTTTAGTCAATACCATTCCATAAGGCACAATATTTTTCTTGTAGTCTTTGGTTGCTGCACAGATCACATGTGGCAGGTTCAAACGCTTGCAATTTAGGAGATGGTGCCTGTTTTGATGTTGGAGGGCAGGAATTAGAAGAATCATCAGTCTCAGAATCTGAGATGATGAAGTAATATGGTTTTGGGTTCAGGGGTTTTGAAGTTCCAATTCCAGATTGAACCCTCATTGAGCGTCGTTTAGGAGTAGTTTGGTTACCCAAATGCGGAGGCACTTGAGCAAGGTTTGGTGTGGGACGAGTGTATAGCGGTGGAAGAAGAGTAGACAGAGGATTGGGGTTGAGGATTTCTTGGTTGTTGTCAAAAGAAGTTGAATCAAAGGAGGTGTGTGGTGGTTTTGGTCGAGGTGGTGGAGAGGGTGAACGTTCCACATAATCAGATGAAGGGGATGAAGAGTATGGTGTGCAGAGAGAAGCATTTTTGCATGTTGATTGTTTGGTTCGCGCCATTTTTATTTTGCGAGTGAATGATTTAGAGTGAAGGAGATGAAGGAGAAGACTAGTATTTAGGGAGAGGCTTGATGTCGATTTTGGAGAAAAAGAAGGTGAGGAGATGAAAGAGGAAACCATTTATCTGACTTAAGGAGAGGAAAAGAAAATAATGATTACTTTTCTGATCAATGGAAACTGTTTAGACCTAGGGAAATAGGAAAAGAATTTCGGGGGCTATAAAGCTTGTGTCAGCACTCTACCTTCAGACAAAAAGACGCATATATTAAATGCCAAGATTTTCCTTTTTGGTTTTGAGAGGGAAAGTGATAACTCAGGAGGGAATGTTGGTTTTTCAAAACGGAGAATGATGCTCGCGAAAAGGAGACTGATAAACGTTCTCCATTTTCTGCAGAAGCATAATTTATCCAGAATTTTCTGGATTTTTCATAATCTTCAATTTTTCTTTGATCAAATTGAAACTATCCTCGACAAGAGGCTTTGTAAAAATGTCAACAAGTTGATTTTGAGTATCAACAATGATTAATTCAATATCTTTCTTATTGACATGATCACGAATAAAAGATGTTTTATTTCAATATATTTTGATCTAGAATGCTGAATGGGATTTTTAGACAAATTTATAGCACTCGTATTATCACAATAAATTGGAATACTGGAATAGATTACAGAGTAATCTTGAAGTTGATTTTTAATCCACAGAACCTGTGAACAACAGTTTGCTGTTGAAACATATTCGGCCTCTGTTGTTGACAAGGCTATAGTGTTCTGTTTTCTGCAAGACGCTGATTAATGCTTCGCCTAAGAATTGACATGCTCCACTCGTGCTTTTTCTTTCAATTTTATCTCCGGCATAGTCAGCATCACAATATGCTATAATATTAAAATGTGAACCCTTTCTATACCAAAGATAAAGATTAGTGGTTCCAACAAGATATCTAAATATGCGTTTTACTACTGTTAAATGGGATTATTTTGGTGTTGATTGAAATCGAGCACATAATCTATAATTTTTTGTTGATTGTAACCTTGAACTACTAATCTTGCTTTGTTTTTGATAACCTTACCTTCTTCATCTAGTTTATTTCTGAAAACCCATCGTGTACCAATGATTGCTTGATCTAATGGATCAGGTACTAGGGTCCAGACTACATTTTTCTCAAACTGCAGTAGTTCTTCCTTCATGGCATTTATCCAAGATTGATCAGTAATTGCTTCTTTGATTGATTTTGGTTTGATATGAGATATCATTGCCATGTTGTTTTCATCATTCTTGAATGATTTTCTGGTTCTAATCCGATTAGTCGTGTCTCCAATGATCTGGATTTGAGGATGATCTTCAATTGTTTTCCAGCTTTTTGGTGGAGAATGAAACGGAGATTGTTTATCAATCTCTGTTTTCTGCAAACTATTTTGTTGTTGTGTTTCAATTGGAGTTTCTTCTTCCTCGTCCTTTTTACTTATATCTAAGTCATCAAACTCATCAAATAATATGTGCATACTTATTTCAACAACATTAGTTCTTAAATTAAACATTCTATAACCTTTAGACTCAGTTGAGTATCCAAGAAAGATTGCTTTATCAGATTTTGCATCAAATTTTCAAATAAGATCTTTGTTGTTTAAAATGTAACAATAACAACCAAAAATGGGAAAGTAAGAGATGTTTGGTTTTCAATTTTTCCATATTTCAAATGGGGTTTTGTTGATGATCTTTCTGATAGATACACGGTTTAGAATATAGCAAGATGTATTTATGGCTTCAGCCCAAAAATATCTTTCAACATTTGATTATTCTAAAATAGTTCTTGCCATTTCTTGTAGTGTTCTATTTTTTCATTCAATAACTCCAGTTTGTTGTGGAGTTCTTGCACATGAGAGATTGTGAGAGATGCCAAGTTCATCAAAAAAAAGTTTTAAATGAAGCATTTATGAATTCTCCTCTATGATCACTTCTTACAGAAATGATGTTGGATTCTTTTTCATTTTGAACCTTTTTACATAATGTTTTGAATGCTTCAAAAGCATCATCTTTTTTGTTTTAAAAATAGAACTCACGTAAATCTTGAAAAGTCATCAACAATAACAAAACCATATTTCATTCCTCCTAGACTTGTTGTTTTGACTGGCCCAAAGAGATCTATGTGAAGTAGTTCAAGAGTTCTATTTTTTGTTACAAAATCTTTTGAGTGAAAGCTACTTTTGACTTGTTTACCTTTTGCACATGCTTCACATATTTTATCTCTTTCAAAGTTAAGTTTTGGTAATCCTCTAACAAGATCTAGTTTGGAAATTTTTGAAATGGTTTTCATACTGATATTCTCAACCCTTTTATGCCAAATCCATTTATCTTTATTGATTGATATAAAACATGATTCATCAGGTAGTTCTTCAAGATATAAAACATATAAATTTTTCTTTCGATTTCCAGAAAATATAATTTCTCCAGTTTTAGTTTTCTTGATTTCACATACCTTTGGTTTGAAAATGACTTCACATCCATTGTCACATAGCTAACTTATGCTTAACAGGTTGTGTTTTAAACCTTCCACATATTGAACATCATTTATTTGAGAAGAGTCTGTCTTACCAATGGTTCCATTACCTTTAATCTGAGCTTGATTATCATTACCAAAAGTGACCAATCCTCCATCCTTCTTGATGAATGCTATGAAGCAGTTTTTATCTCTTGTCATGTGCCTTGAACAACCACTGTCCAAGAACCAAGACTTTCTCTTTATATTTGGAAAACCAACCTGCATATGATATTATTTCAGCCTTAGGTACCCACTTTGTTTTGGGTCCTTGAGAGTAAGTTTTGACTTTTCCTTTTTCTTTAGAATGATATATCATTCCTTTATTTTTGAAACTAGCTATGTATTTAATTGTTGATTTTGAAATGGATTTAACAATCTGGGTTTCAGAACGTTTGAAAGAGTTTCCAGATCGTTCTCCTTTTTTCCCTTTTTCTGGAGGAGGTTCAACTTTTGTTTTGGAACTTTCTCCGTTTGGAAAACATTATGGAGATTGTTCTCCTTTTTTGCAGTTTTTTCAAAACTATTTTAACATAATTATTTCCTCTTTCAATTAACTTTTCCCATTCAATCTTTTCATCTCTTTTTCTAAAATAGCAAGGAAATTCCAAATGTCCAAGTTTTTTACAATGAGCATCTAGTTTTGCATTTTACTTCCTTTCTTTCTAGGACAAAGAAATTTTCATATAGCTTGGTTTTTTGGGTTTGATTAAAACCAACACCAGCTTTATAAAAAATTCCTATTTGAGATCCCATAATGTTATGAAAGGTTTCAGTGGCTTTAATGAAATTTAATAAATCTGTTTTGAGAAGTTCGTTTTCATTTTTCAGTGGAACATTCTCTATTTGTTGTGCAGAACTTTCTTGACTTTCTTGATTTTTAAAAATCTGTTTTTCTGTTTCTTTCAACTCTTGAATAGTTTTTTTTAGCATTTATTTTTAGCTTGACTTTCTTCTTTTTCTTTATAAAATTGTTCTTTTAAGGAACTACATTTTTGAATAAGGAGATTTGAGTCATTTAACAAGTTATCAAATTCTTTTCCCATTTGTTCACATAAAGGACAAGGTTCATAATTTATTACCTCTTCTTCATCTTCTCCCTTAACACAAACTATGAGTTTTTTTATTAAAGTTTTTTTATTTTATTTTATTTTATTTTATTTTTATCATGAGAGATTGGGGATATAACTTTATTACAAAATTTTGAAGTTGTTTGGATAAAAGTAGAATGCAAGAAAATAAGTAAAATAACGACGAAAAAATAAATCTAGCCCATAAGGATTTCATTGAAATTTCAGCTAATCTCTATTAATTTAGAATGTGCATATTGTTTATCTCTAGTTGTGATGTTTGTGAGTGAATTATATGTTTGTAAAATTTAATTAGATGAGCATAACTAGATTTAAGGTCAGTATGCTTGACGAGTACGATTTTTGCTCGTTACTGCTATTGCCTCTGAGGTGTATGCAAAACTATGAGTTTTATTACATTAAATTCTTCTAGTATGATGGTTTTGGACAATGAAATTCTTTAAATAAACTATTTCGGGGTTATTACGAATTAGGAGAACTAGAGTATGAGGAAATGGAATTTTCGCATATAGGTGTTTTAAAACTATATCCAAATGAGTCTTCAAGACTCTTATGTTGTTATAAGTTTCATAACTCTTATGTTGTAATAAAATTCATGACTCTCATATTGTTACAATTTTCATGACTTTGATGTTGTTACTATTTTCATGACTCCAATGTTGTTTCTATTTTTTTGCCTATGATTTCCGTTTTGGATTAATGACTTAGGATTACATTATTATGGGTTTAGCATATTTCTAAGTTATTTATAATTGTTGTTGTTGGTGTATGTGACCTCTGATTTTCTGAAGAATTATGCAGAATGATATCTAATCTAATATGAATGCACAACGGATTAATAAATTCAATTTTTATTTCACACCAAATTGAATACGGTCCCTAGTTTACAATTCTAATTAATGTCAAAACTATATGGATCATGGTAACTATGGAGAGATGCATTTGACAAGATTGATTGTTATGGATGTTGATTTACATGCAATTATTATTAAGACAATTAATCAATATCTGAAACGAAATAATTGCTGAAATGTAAACAAGATAAGGGAAAGAGAAAAGGTGTACGCAGGATTTTATACTGGTTCAGCCGTCTCGTGACGACCTACGTCCAGTCCCAAGATCCAACAAGATCTTAGCCTATCCAATAGAACTTCTTAGATTCAGTTTATAGATTTTCACAGTGTGCCTCACACCAATCTTAAACTAATCTCCTAGTTCTATCTTTTCCCTTCCCTGAATTCCCAAGTTTAAGTCCCATAACCTTGACCAAGAATTCAGTCAAGCTTCTTCTTGTTGACAGCCCTCAACCCCGAAGAACGCCACCAGTCGCAGCTGGATTTTCGCAGAGTAATTTGTTACAAAAGAGTATTACAGAATATGAAACATATCAAATATACAAATTTCTGAATCTTGCTTCTTCTCAAAGTAATCTTTCTCAAATCGGTCTTTTCCAATCCTCAATGATCACAAGTTGTTTGTCCATGATTGAAAAAGGATGTTCAATTGATATTGGTTGAGAAAGAGTTATCTCATGTGTTGTAGCTCTAAAAAAGAATTATCAAAGTTATTATGTTGGTTATTGTATATTGTGACATTTTTTTTTTGAGAAGAAGAGTATGAAAGCAGTTTATATAGTTTCAGGAAAAAACAACATATGAATCGATTTGGCCAATCAATTCATTAAAGTTATAAAGCATAATAATCGATTGATACAATCGATTTCGCGAATCTTGTTTTTCTCGAATCTTGAAACTGCACAACATAATCGATTTAACTAATCGATTCTTTTAACTGAGTTCTTCAGACTTGGATGAATGTTCTTAATTGAATCGATGTTCATAATCGACTTGGTGTGTTTTGTTCAAACAACGAGATCAAAACAATCGATGTACTTGATCGATTCTACCAATTCAGTCATCTCTGTTTCTAAAACATTTTGTACCAATCGCTTTAGTTAATCGATTACACTGGTTCCAGGGACACAGTGATTTTCAACAATCGACTTGCCTAACCGATTGAAAAATTAAGTCTGAAGCTCATTACAACCAGTTGGTTCAGTCAATCGATTTACCACGTCGATTGATGCCAACTTTAATATAACAGAAGTAAGTAAGTAGATTGAGCTAATCGACTATGGATGTTCCAGACCAAGGTCATTTTGAAATATATCTTGGTAAGTCGATTTGCCTAATCGCTTTATTAGCATTGGTTTGGTTCTGGAACATTAACATTCGATTTGGTCAATCGATGTAGACAAAGCATAACAAAAAAAAAATGATTGAATAATCGATTTGCCAAACCGACTAGTTTGCATGGTGAGCTACTGACTTGCGCATTTAAATTTTAATAAGTGTTCAAGTCGATTTGTCTAATCGATGTAAACCATCAGTTTAGTCTTGGTGATTTAACCAATCGATTTGCTTAATCGATTTGTGGCAAATTAGCTCTCTGACTTGCACATTTTATTTTCTAATAAATGTACCAATCGATTTGCCTGATCGATTGATAGCCTGTTTGATTTTTCATAGCATGTGCAAATTGATTTTGCCTATCGATTGATTAATCCCAGACTTTATAATATCATCCAACCCTTTTATAGAATCGATTTTACTAATCGATTAGCTTGTAGATCTTCAAGGTTTTGTTGATTTCTTGAGTTCCAAGCAATGGTTTCAAGTTTGTAGGATTGAATGGATGTTCCTGAAATTTTCTCAATTCACACTGTTAGATTTATTTAAAAATGTATGTTTTTCAATAACTTCAAAAACGAGTGAACATATGTCAAACAATTATCCATATGTCTAACAGTTGTGGATGAATGATGCATTTCATATATGACATAATAAAAACATTTCATACAAAACTTCTCAAGTTTAGTACAATATCATTAATCAGATCATGCATGACCTTATTCACGGTGGGACATTCAGGTTATTTCAAACATAGAATAACAGGTAAATGAGAACAATCAGGACACTGATTGAGGTTTGACCAGATCACTTTTACCAATCAGGACTCAATTATCTTTGTGACTTACATCAAGATATTGAGTGACTTTTCCTTATTTCAAAGAAAAATATTTGAGGTCATGCATATGTTTTTCAGAATTAAAAAATATATATTAATAATAATAATAATATTTTTATAAGTAAAACTTTTATAAAAATTAAAAGTGAAAGTTTTAACTTCATATGTATAATTGTTTTCATGTTTTATACATTTTTATGAAAGAAACTCTTTGAGATTGTTTTCCCCTTTATTTTTCAAAGCTCACTAAGATATTTTTATCTCACCCCATTTATTTTTTTTATTTAGTAGTTGGAGGAACATGAGACATGAATTTAGCATCAGAAGATCAGTTTCAAACTTGTGGAATTATAATTTGATGTTTTATTTTATGATGTAATTAGACAATCGTAGTTTATTTTTAAGACATAATATTTAATGAATCTGCTGAACATAGTCCTACTTTATGAAGCTAATATTTATAATTCATTATTAGTTACCTTTTTTTTTTCAAGGTGTACATGTCTAATTGTCATATTCTAGACAATTAACAACGGGTCTTACATTCTAGTATTAGAGCCATGTCGATTCAATAGGATTGTGGGTTATGTGTTAGGAATTAGAATAACTTTCTTTTACTATACATTCTAATCATCATCTTACCTAATATTAAGTCTGATTGTAAGACCCATAATTTTTAAGCATACTTTATGTATTTTAGTGTATTTTGGTATTGAACTCGGAGGCTTTTTAGCCAAAGTTATTAATATTTTGGGAGTTTAAAGGACCAAAAAGTTATATTGATGCTCGATTAAAATTATTCGTCGATAAATAAATTAAATTAACTGTGGTGAATCTTTTACGAAGAATTTAATGCTTTATAGGTGAAATGGTAATTTTAATAAATATCTAGATATTTAGAGATATTTGTTAAAAGTAATTAATATATATAAATACATACATATATATATATATACATATATATATATATATATGTTTGTGTGGAGGGAAAATAAAAGGAAATAGAAAGAAAAGAAATAGAAAGGAAAGGAAGGAAAAAGAAAGAAAGGAAAAGAGAAAGAAAGAAAGAAAGAAAGCAAAATCCATCTTCTTCCTCTACCTCGGTGACTCCCTCCCTTCTTCTTCCATCTTCATTTTCGCTGCTTCCTTTTGTTCAAAAATAGAAACCCAAGGAATTGGGGGTGAGTAAGAACAAATTTCCAGCTTCTTCCTTCTTCCTGGATTCGAAAACGGAGTTAGGGATTTCAAAACCGTCAAACACATACCTCCCCATTTCATCTAGATCTAAGCTTCATTTCGCAAAGAGATAGAAGGGAAAGTTGCTCACCACTATGCTACGATGCTAGGGAACCAACTTTGGAAGCGACGTTGCGAGCGGAGATTTTACCGGATTTACTCGCGGTACCGTAATCGCACGTAAAAGCTAACGTGAAGGTAAGGGCTCCTTCCAAACTTTTAGTTTGCATTTAGGGACTTATCTGTGGTTGTGTGGAAAAGGATTTTGTTAGGATTGGAGTATTGATTTGGGGAAAATGAATCTAAGGCTTTATGGGTAAAATCTTAGAGTTAGGTTTTGGCGATATTGATGGATGTTTCGTGGAAAATGAATTTAACTCATTTGTGTATGATTTTGAGTAAATGGAATTTGATGTGTTTGAGTGGTATGTTGTGATGATTTGTGTTCATCGTATTTGACGTATTCATAATTAATGCTTATGAAATTTGATATGTGTATATGTTGGATTTTGTGGAGAAATGAATTGATGTGTTTGGGTGTGAGTTGTGGATTGGATCTGATAATAGGTTTGAGTTTGTTTTGTGTGGAATTTGAAAACCATTAGAGTTAAACGAGTATTAAGAATGGGGAATCTCTTAATGTCTTCGTTTACTTAATGTTGTCGTGAAAAGCATTAAAGTTAAACGAGTATTAAAAATAGGGAATCTTTTAATATCTCTGTTTACTTAATGTTTGTTGTGAAAATCATTTAAGTTAAATGAGTATTAAGAATGGGGAATCTCTTAATATCTTAGTTTATTTAGTGTTTGCCGTGAAAACCATTAGAGTTAAACGAGTGTTAAAAATGGGGAATCTTTTAATATCTCTGTTTACTCAATGTGTGCAATGAAGGTCGTTTAAGTTAAACGAGTATTAAGAATGGGGAATCTCTTAATAGCTAAGTTTACTTAATGATTGTCATGAAAATTGTTAGAGTTAAATGAGTATTAAAAATGGGGAATCTTTTAATATATGCATTTACTTAACGATTTTCGTGATAGAGTCAGTGTATGCTCATGCATTTCATTTTGGTAAATCGTGCTGACCTGTGATAGATGGCACCTCGGTAAACAATACTGACTCGTGATAGGTGGTACGTTTATGATTTACGTTTTTGGTAAATTGTGCTGACCTGTGATAGGTGGCACCTCGGTAAATAGTACTTGGCATGTGATAGGCGGTACGTTTACGATTTACACTTTTTCTTATAGTAAATCGTGCTGACCCGTGATAGGTGGCACCTCGGTAAACAGTACTGACCTGTGATAGGTGGTACGTTTATGATTTACGCTTTTTAGTAAATCGTGCTGACCCGTGATAGGTGGCACCTCGGTAATTTAGTATTTTTGCCTGTGATAGGCGGTACGATTATGATTTACGGCCCTTCGAGGAGGGTTTTGGTATGGAATTCTGAGTCCATGCATTTTGGCATATACGCATTGCATTAGGGTGCTTGACACACGAGTCGTGTTTGATTCAAGTCTAGGATTGAGTGTTTGAACTTGAGATGTCATTGTGATTGTGATGATTTTACTAAGTATTATGTTTTGGAACAAATTATGTGTAAGTGAAATTGATTGTAAAACTATTTCGAAACTCAAGATGTCGTGGTGATTCTGTGGAAATTGCTAAGTGTTATGTTTTGGAGTTGTGTGTGAATGTGATTGAGTTAGTTTATGTAGTTTTAGAAAAACATGCAGGGAAATCGATTCCCAAATCGATTCTATTAAAAGCTATTCCTCAAAATCGATTTGGCAATCGATTGGATTTATTACAGGAGCTCAACCATTTTGACAAAATCGATTTGCCAATCGATTTGGCCATTATAGGAGCTCAGCCATTTTGACAAAATCGATTTGGAAATCGATTGGCTTTAATACAGGGGCTCAGTTATTCATTCAATCGATTTCCCAATCGATTGATTTAAGCCCAGAGTACAGGTTTCACTAAAAACCTTCATCCAAATCGATTTCTCAATCGATTGGCTTAGTGGAAATTCTTATTCTGAGTTAGATAATCGATTGCTCAATTGGTTCATCAATGGATTGGCCAGTTGTTTATTACTTGATTGATTTAAGACTTATTTTGACTTCATTTTTATTTGGCAAGCATTATATGAACTTTTAGCATATGGAAAGCCCTTTTAAGGTGCATGCTAAGTTGAAAGGGTATTTTGTGCATTTAAAAACTTAAATGTTATGTGTTAACTGTTAATTTCGGTTGGTGACCTTTTACAACTATTGTGGAAATCTGGGCTTTGCCCTCTGATGAGAGCCAGGACAATCCTATCGGTTCGTACCCTGTGGATGGGAATGTAGATGGGAACGCCTGACTGAAGCTATGTTAGGAGGATCTTACGGGGCGCGTGGAGATCGCTTAGGGTGTATAGTTTTTTTTGTAGAATGATCAGATTAGGTTGACATAGAGGGAACATATGTCTTTCTTTTGAATTGTATTTATTTTAAATTGGAAGACTGTACCTATACTAATATTGTCAGCATGACATGTTATTTTCGATGGGTTCCATGTACCATTTTTTTGATGTGTAAATACTTTGGATTCATATTTCGAAAAACTATTCTGCTGCTTGTAAATTATATTGACTTAAATATTTATCTAAAGGTATTTCCTTATTTATTTCTTTGTTTTATGAATTTGTTTTGAAAAAAAAAATACACTCTCGCTTTGAAAATCGGGGTGTTACACTAATCAACTTAGTCTTTTGTGTATGGTATACAAAAGGCTAAATACCACCCGTGGTTACTTAACTTAATTTTAATTAACGTTTTAGTCATTTATTTGAATTTTAAGTGCCAATTTGATCTTTTATGTTTTAAAATGTCAACAATGTTATCTCTTTTTTACAAAATTCAAAAAAATCCTCAAAATTTTTAAACAAAACCCGTAGAATTAATCATATTCTTTAATATAAAACAAATTTCATCAAATTCGTAACTCAAATCTTCAAATAAACTTATATTTGTCATTCTTTATTTGATGTTGTTAGAGATGAAAATATGAGTTTATTTAAAGATTTAAGTTATGAATTTGATGAAATTGCATTATATTGAGGATGATAATTAATTAAATGGATTTTGTTTGAAATTTTTGATGAATTTTTTGTATTTTTGCAAAAAAATAAGGATAACATTATTGACATTTTAAAACATAAAATATCAAATTGTCACTTAAAATTAAAATAAATGACCAAATCGGGAAAATAAAGATAAATGACTAAAACGTTAACTGAAATTAAGTTAAGAGACCATAGTTGGTATTTAGCCTATACAAAATTATGGCTAAAGGATCTAGGAGGAATGTTGCCCCTGAAGATAGTATGACTCCACCACCCATTGTTGAATCATGTGAAAGGGTTATAGAAACTATTCAAATGCAAGCAATAGCTACCCATAATTTGGTACAACAAATGGCAATGCATAGAGATGGCACTCCAAATGCCAATAGGGTGTTTTATGATTTTTTTAATTTGCAGCCTCCAACATTCCTGGACAGCCACAATCCTTCAGAGGCCCAAGCTTGGCTGGATGAGATTAAGAAGGCATTTGGGAACACTTTGAGGCGACCTTTGGCTGGATAGGTTTAGGGTTTAAGAGGCCCAATTGAGAACACTTTGAGGTGGCCTTTTTGGACAAGTATTATCCAAAAAGTTCTAGAGCACAAAAAGAGTTGGAGTTTATCCACCTATAACAAGAAGACATATCTGTTGCCAAAGTATGTTGCTAAGTTTGAAGATTTGGCCAAATTTTTCCCACATGCCCAATATGCAACCACTAAAGAATGGAAGATAAACCAGTTTAAGTGAGGATTGAGGCCTGAAATCATAGGAAACATAGGCGTTATGGAGCTTACTAACTATTCTAGTCTTGTACACAAGAGCTTCATTGTTGAAGACAATTTAAAGAAGGTACAAGAGGAGAGGCAGACTAAGTGGCAACAAAAAAAAGAGTCAAGAAAATTTGGCATACAATTGAAGGTAAAGACTCCTCAAGGGAAGGGAAAACAAGTATAGACATCCAGTTCCTTAAGAGCAAAGAAGTGTCTTAAGTGTGGCAGAGATCATGGGGGAGAGTGCTTGGTTGGAAAAAAGTATGTTACTATTGTAGACAACCTGGTCATATGGTTCCCTCTTGTCTAGTACGCCAAAAACAAGTGGAGTCCAACCCAAACAAGCCTAACACTGGGAGTGTCTTTTCTCTCTATGCAAAGAAAGGTATGAATCATAATCTAATAACCGGTATTGGATTCATAAATGAAATTCCTTTAATTGTCATGTTTGACATTGGTGCATCCCATTCTTTCATCTTTTTTGATTTTGTTTTGCAACATAATCTCCCTGTACTTGAAATGCCTTATCCCAGTACTTGAAATGTCTCCTTAGTATGTGACCAATATCCAATCACGCTATATGATAAAGATTTTCTTATAAACCTGATATGTTTATCCCTTAAGGGCTTATGCATAATATTAGGAATGGACTGGATGTCCGACCATTCAAGATCCAAGAACTTGCATTGCTAGGTAAAGTTTGGAAGCAGTAAGGTAAAGTTGGGATCCTATCATTCTTCGTTAGGGTGCATTTTTGGTCAACTCTTTTGTATCCCTAAGAAGAACTTATGTTCTCCCATCATGCGTATTTGAAATTGAAGTTGTGTCAATTTAGAATTTTTTTGGCAAAGAGTGCCATTAGTAGATCAAAAAATAATTTCATCAATAAAAATTTGAACAATAAGAATGTCATTTTCTAAAAAGTGTATTTTCTAATTGTCCTCTTTTAAATTTATTTTTAAGCAAGAAGTTACTAAGTCTATCATACCATCCCCTATGTGTTAGTTTTAGACCATACATAGATTTCCTAAGTTTAAAAACATGATATGGAAATTCAAAACTTTCAAAACTCGGGGGTTGTTTAACAATGTCTTCTTCACTTATATAACCATTTAGAAAAACACTTTTAACATCCATTTGAAATAATGTAATGTTATTGTTTGCTACAAAAGATAGTAGGATACGAATAGCTTCTAACCTGGCAACTAAAGCAATTGTCTCAGTTTAATCAATGCCCTTTTGCTGACTGTAACCTTGTGTGCCAAGTCTTGCTATGTGTGAAAAGTCTCGCCTTGTTTTTTTTTTTTTTT
>JBBPBT010001258.1:2067762-2102368 GCA_037974875.1 Cicer bijugum | reverse complement strand
TTAATTTTAGGCAAACTAAAAAAAATATAAAAAAAAAAAGAAAAATGAAACCACTCATTAAAGTGTGTTACTAAAACATTGTCCTTTTAAGAGTAATATAAAAGAGATCAAGGGATTTGAATAGACGTAGTCTGCTATGTTGAGACAAATTTCATTTAAAGTTTTGTTGAAAATAAACAAATGTTAATTAAGAAATTTGATTATGATTCTAAAATATTTTGTTAATTTAACATGTGTTTTGAGTGAATTTAATTAAGAACATAATCAAGCAAAGTAAAGAAGACATCAATAAGAAACATTAAAACAAAGAAAGATCTTCAACTTTAAAAATGTTCATCACAACATATTGACCAATCTTTTTCTACCTCTTTAACAAAGAGTCTGCCCTGAAAATTTATTCAAATAGAATTAGTACATTTCAAGGAACAAATAGGATTCATCCAAGCTCAAAAAGGTTATATGATCACTAAAATAAAAGGACTCAAAGACAGTGAAAAATAAAGACAGTTTGTAACTCTAACTGTCAAGAAAGTTTTATCAACCTTGATATATGATAAGACATTGTAAAGGACATCCAAAATGATTAAAACAGGAACTCCAGATTGATCATCAAATCTCGACAAAGATCAAATTGACAGATCAAGATTGATAATCAATCTCCGTTTTCTGCATAACTCCAACAATAGTATATTCTCTTCTACAATGGCTTATAATTCTTCTTCAAACTCCTCTAGCTACATTCAAGACTCAAGATTGAGACTGTACCATCCAAGATCAAGGGACAAGCTTCAAAGGCTTTTTAATTAGAAGACAAAATTGATTTAATGCTAAACCAGAAAAGTCAAAAAAGCAGTTTTTCAAAGTTGGATTATTTTTATTCTGAAATATTGGTTTCGGTAAAAAATACAGAACACTACCAACAACTCTTTTTGACCTTCATTAAATGCTTCTAAAGCCTATAAATAGAAGGCCAATATCCAGGATCAAAGCAAGAAATTCAAGTGCTGTAAAATCCCACATCAATCACATTCACATACTTGAAGTTCTGAAATTTCGCAAAGAAGAACCAGATCTATATTCTCATATTAGATTGCGAAAATATCATGAATCTTTTGTAAATAATCAATTCTCAAACAAGAGTTGAGAAATCTCAGATTCTGTCCAAAACAATCTTATTGTAAAAACTCAAACTATAAGAGTTTCTTTATAGTTTGTTTAGATTGTATTGAATCCTATCAAAGTTAAATAGGTGTTGTTGTTGCTTTCTGGGTGGAAAGTAACAAAGATTGAAACAAATTAAGGTTGATCTATACTAGGTGCTGTAAAATCAAGAAGGTTCTTTGTTTTAAACACTTAGTGGAAAATCTCACATTGTGAGGACTAGACGTAACCCAAGTTGGGTGAACCAGGATAGCCGCATCTTCCAACAAAAGCCTGATTCCTATTTCCTATTACATACTAACCCTTCTATACAAATGAATAGTGTCACACACATAAAACCAAACACTCTAGTCTCACTTTCGAAGAAATATTAGACCACATCTTTTAAAAGAAAAGAGAGGAACACCGGTACTTTTACTTAATTTTTAAAAGTTAGTATATTTGAATACTTTTATAAAAGTTCAGTTGTGTTATTTTGAAATTACATTTTGATTCAAGAGACTGTCATAAACTCTAAAAGTTGTTATAGGACTATTATCGCTTATATTAGCCTTCACAATATGATTTTAAGCTCCTATTTTCTCTTATTCTTTCTTCAATGCAAACCCATAATCTTTTTTGGTGTATAACACTTAATAACTTAAATTATTATTCTACTATATGCATCAATATCCAAATTTAGATGAATACTAATCACATACCGTTTCTTCCGATCAGGGGCAGTGTATGTGTAGTCATAATTACTTGATTGAATTATATGGGTACAAGGCATATATTCTTTTATTTCAATTTTTAATTACTTGAAATTTGTAGCGATTAAATTTAAATGTCTGAAAAATAAGCAATTAGTGTCAAATAACGAAACCACAATTTATGCTAATTACCGTGTGAATAATTGTCTCTAAGGACAAAATAAAACAACATATATCATTCCCTCACAATCTTTAGTATATCCCCTCTCCTTAAGATAAATAGTATGAACCCTACTTATATAACGCAAAACATATTGCAACTTAAATCATGTTTTATAGCATATAGTCTAATTTGGTTTCACATCTAAAGGGTTTAGTTCATTTTAATTACAATATATAATTGAGTGGATTAGTACTAAATTGTAACTAAATGTTAGTACTTGCGTTCATGATATAAATATAAATATATATATATATATATATAGATGCCTATTTAAAAATCAAAATTGTGTATATATATAAATATGTTTACTAAGTTCCTTTTTATCCTCATTAATTATATATATAAACACGTTTAGTTCTTTATTATCCTATTTAGTTATACATATAAACACGTTATACTTAGTCCCTTTTAATCCTCTTTAGTTATACATGTATACACGATATATTAAATTCCCTTTATCCCATTTAATTTAAAACAAAATCTGATTATAGTAATATATATGTTTTAACCATAATAAAAGTTTATGGGTTATATTACAAATAGTACATAATTTAGTGATTTATTTTTAAATGAATTAAAATTTTAGATCATTTTGGTATTTACTAGGTTTATTCTAGTCTATTTTGGTTCTTAGTCAAAGTTGTTCGTTCAATAAGTGCATAAGTCTCAATCGATTAAGATTTTGGGTAATTTTGGTCTTTAAAAAATTTATTCTAATCCATTTTGGTTCTTAGTCAATATAGTTCGTACAGTAAGTGCATAAGTCTCAATGTATTAAGATTTAGGTCATTTTGCTGTTTAATAGGTTTATTCTAGTCAATTTTACTTCTTAGTCAATATAGTTTGTCCAATAAGTGTTGAGGTCTCAAAGGATTAAGATTTTCGGTCATTTTGGTCTTTAGTAGGTTTATTTGAATTCATTTTGGTTCTTAGTCTATGTAGTTCGTCCAATAAGTGCTTAAGTCTCAACAAACTAAGACTTTAGGTTATTTTGGTCTTTTCATTGATTATTCTAATCCATTCTAGTTTATTTTGGTTATTTTGATGTTTTAATGATTTATTCTAGTCCATTTTACTTCTTAGTCAATGTAGTTCGTCCAATAAGTGCTTAAGTCTCAATAGATCAAGATTTTAGGTTATTTTGGTCTTTTATAAATTTATTCTACTGCATTTTGGTTCTTAATCAAAGTAGTTTATCCTTTAAGTGTATATGTCTCAATGGATTAAGATTTCATATCATTTTGGTCTTTACTAGGTTTATTCTAGTCCAGTTTGGTTCTTAGTCAATGTGGTTGGCTTAATAAGAGCATAAATCTCAATTTATTAATGTTTTAGGCCATTTTGATCTTTTCATGATTTATTTTAGTCTAGTTTTGCTTTTAATCAATGTAGTTTGTCCAATAAGTTCTTAATTCTAAAGGGATTAAGATTTTAGGTTATTTTTTTCTTTACTAGATTTATTCTAGTCCATTTTGGTTCTTTATCAACGTGGTTCCTTCAATAAGATCATAAGTCCCAATCGGTAAAGGTTTTGAGTAATTTTGGTCTTTACAAAATTTATTCTAGTCCATTTTGGTTTTGTCAATTTAGGTCGTCCAATAAGTGAATAAGTCTCAATGTAATAAGATTTTAGGACATTTTGTTCTTTACTAGGTTTATTCTAGTCAATTATAGGTTCTTAGTCTATGTAGTTCGTCAAACAAGTGACTAAGTCTCAATGAATTAAGAATTTATGTTATTTTGGCCTTTTCATGGTTTATTCTTGTCCCTTTTGGTTTTCGTCAATGTAATTCATCCAACATGTGTTTAAGTCTCAATGGATTAAAATTTTAGGTTATTTTGGTCTTTACTAGGTTTATTCTAGTCCATTTTGATTCTTAGTTAATGTAGTTAGTCCATTAATTGCATATGTCTTGATGGAATAAAATTTTGAGTAATTTTGGACTTTAATAGGTTTATTCTAGTCCATTTTTGTTCTTAGTCAATGTATATCGTCAAATAAGTGAATAAGACTCAATGTATTAAGATTTTAGGTCATTTTATTCTTTACTAGGTTTATTCTAGTCAACTTTCATTTTTACTCAATGTAGTTCATCCAATAACTAGATAAGTCTCGAAGGATTAAGATTTTATGTTCTTTTGGTTTTACTAGGTTTATTCTTGTCTATTATGGTTCTTAGTCAACGTGGTTCGCCCAATTAATGCATTAGTCTCGATCGATTATATTTTGGGTAATTTTGGTGTTCACAAAATTTATTTGAGTCCACTTTCGTTCTTATCCAATAGAGTTTGTCCAATAAGTGTTGAGCTCTCAATGAATTAAGATTTTAGGTCATTTTGGCCTTTACTAGGTTTATTCGAATCAATTTTGGTTCTTAGTGTACGTAGTTTGTCCAATAAGTGCTTAACTCTCAAATAATTAAGATTTTATGTCATTTTTTTCTTTTCATGTTTATTCTAGTCCTTTTTGGTTCTTAGTCAACGTAGTTCGTACAATAAGTGCGTAAGTCTCAATGGATTAAGATTGTAGGTCATTTTGGTATTTACTAAATTTATTCTAGTACATTTTGGTTCTTAGTCAATATAGTTTGTCCAATAAGTGCATATGTCTCAATGGATTAATATCTTAGTTCATTTTGGTCTTTTCATTGTTTATTTTATTCCTTTTCGGTTCTTAGTCAATGTAGTTTGTCCAATAAGTGCATATGTCTCAATGGATTAATATCTTAGTTCATTTTGGTCTTTTCATTGTTTATTTTATTCCTTTTCGGTTCTTAGTCAATGTAGTTTGTCCAATAAGTGCTTAATTCTAAAGATTTAAGATTTTAGGTTATTTTGATCTTTACTAGATTTATTCTAATCAATTTTGGTTCTTAGTCAACGTGGTTTGTTCAATAAGTGCATAAGTCTCAATGTATTGAGATTATTGGATATTTTGTTCTTTACTAGGTGAATTCTAGTAAATTTTAGTTCTTAGTCAATATAGTTTTCCAATAAGTGTTGAGGTCTCAAAGGATTAAGATTTAGGTCATTTGGGTCTTTATTAGGTTTATTTGAATCCATGTTGGTTCTTAGTTCGTGTAGTTTGTCCACTAAGTACTTAAGTCTCAACGAATTAATATTTTAGGTTATTTTGGTCTTTTCATGTTATTCTAGCCAATTTCCGTTCTTCGCCAATGTAATTCGTCCAATAACTGCATATGTCTCAATGGATAAATATTTTAGGTCATTTTGGTCTTTACAAGATTGTTGCTAGTCCATTTTGGTTCTTAGTCAATGTAGTTTTACCATTAATTGCATATGTATCAATGAATTAAAATTTTGGATAATTTCGGTCTTTAATAGGTTTATTATAGTCAATTTTTGTTCTTAGTCAATGTATATTGTCCAATAAGTGCATTAGTATCAATGTATTAATATTTTAAGTTATTTTGTTCTTTAATAGGTTTATTCTAGTTAAATTTCGTTCTTACTCAATGTAGTTAATCCAAAAGGTGCATAAGTCTCAATGGATTAAAATTTTATATCATTTTGGTTTTTACGAGGTTTATTCTAGTCCATTTTGGTTCTTAGTTAATTTGGTTCGCTCAATTAGTGCATGTCTCAATCGATTAAGATTTTTAGTATTTTATAAATTTCATCTAGTCCATTTTGGTTCTTAGTCAACACAATTTGTCCAATAAGTGTTGAAGTCTCAATGGATTAAGACTATTAAGATTATTAAGATTTTATGTCATTTTGGCTTTTACTACGTTTATTCGAATCCATTTTGGGTTCTTAGTCCATGTAGTTAGCCAATAAGTGCTTAAGTTTGAACAAATTAATATTTTAGGTCATTTTTGGTATTTTCATGGTTTATTCTAGTTCATTTTGGTTCTTAATCAATTTAGTTTGTCCAATAACTGCTTTTGTAAATGGATTAAGATTTTCAGTCATTTATGTCTTTACTAGGTTTATTCTAATCCGTTTTGGTTCTTTGTAAATTTGGTTCATTTAATAAGTGCATAAGTCTAAATCGATTAAGATTTTGGGTAATTTTGGTCATTACAGTATTTATTCAAGTCAATTTTGGTTCTTAGGCAATATTGTTCGTCCAATATGTGCATAAGTCTCAATGTATTAAGATTTTTAGTCAATTTTTTCTTTACTAGGTTTATTCTAATCAATTTTAGTTCTTAGTCAGTATTGTTCGTCCAATAAGTGTTGAGGTCTCAATGGATTAAGATTTTAGGTCATTTTGGTCTTTACTATATTTTTTCGAATCTTTTTTTGTTCTTAGTCTATGTAGGTCGTCCAATAAGTGCTTATGTCTTAATGGATTAAGATTTCAAGTTATTTTAGTCTTTTCATGGTTTATTGTAGTCCATTTTGGTTCTTAATCAACGTTGGTTGTCTTCTAAATGACTAAGTCTCAATGGATTAAAATTTTAGGTCATTTTGGTCTATACAAGGTTTATTCTAGTCCATTTTGGTTCTTAGTCATTGGGTTTCGTTCAATAAGTGCATAAGAGTGAATCAATAAGATTTTGGATAATTTTGGTCTTTACAAAATTTATTCTATTCTATTTGGGATCTTAGTCACTATAGTTTGTCTAATAAGTGCATAAGTCTCAATGTATTAAGATTTACGCAATTTTGATCTTCATTAGGTTTATTCTAATTCATTTTTGTTCTTAGTCAATTTGGTGCACACAATTAGAGCATGGGTCTCAATCGATTAAGATTTTGGGTTATTTTGGTCTTTACAAAATTTATTATAGTCCATGTTGGTTCTTAGTAAACTTAATCTGTTCGAATCTATTTTTGTTCTCAGTAAACTTAATGGGTCTCAATCGAATTAAGGTTTTATGTGATTTAGGTGTTTGCTAGGTTTATTAGTATTCACATTGGTTCTTAGTCAATGTAGTTTGTCGACTAAATGCTTAGGTCTACATATATTAAAAATTTTAGTCATTTTGGTTTTTAAAAGGATTACTATAGTCTATTTTGGTTCTTAATCAATGTGGTTCATTCCATAAATGCATAAGTCTCAATAGGTTATTACTTTAGGTTTTTGTGACTTTACAAGGTTTATTCTAGTCCATTTTCAATCTTAGTCAATGTAGTTTCTCCAATAAGTGTTGAGGTCTCAATAAATTATGAGTTTATGTCATTTTGGTCTTTACTAGGTTTCTTCTTAACCAATTTGGTTCTTAGTCCATTTAGTTTGTCCAATAAGTTCATAAGTCTCAACGAATTAAGGTTTTGGGCAATTTTGGTCTTTACAAGATTTAATTAAGTCAGTTTTGAATCTTAGTCAACGTAGTTCGTCCAATAAGTGTTAAAGTCTCAATAGGTTAATACTTTAGGTCATTTTGGTCTTTACAAAGTTTATTCTAGTCAATTTTGAATCTTAGTCAATGTAGTTCTTCCAATAGGTGTTGTGGTCTCAATGGATTAAAATTTTAGGTCATTTTGGTCTTTACTAGATTTATTCTAGTCCATTTTTGTACTTAGTAAATGTTTATCATTCAATAAGTTAATAAGTCTCAATGTATTAAGATTTTTGGTCAATTTGGTCTTTACTAGGTTTATTCTAGTCCATTTTGGTTCTTGGTCAATGTAGTTTGTCTAATAAGTGCATATGTTTAAATATATTAAGACTTTCGGTAATTTTGGTCTTTAACATGTTTATTCTAATCCATTTTTGTATTTAGTCAATGTATATCGTCCAATAAAGACATAAGTATCAATGTATTAAGATATTAGGTCAATTTTTTTATAGGTTTATTCTAGTTACTTTTCGTTTTCAATCAATGTAGGTCATTCAATAAGTGCATATGTCTCAATGGATAAAGATTTTAGGTCATTTTAGTCTTTACTAGGTTTATTCTAGTTGATTTTGATTCTTTGTCGTTATGGTTCACTCAATAAGTGCATAAGTGTTAATGGATTAAGATTTTAGGTCTTTTTGTTCTTTACAAGGTTTATTCTAGTTAATTTTCGTTCTTAGCCATTGTGTTTCATCTAATAAGTGCTAAAGTGTAAATAGGTTAAGATTTATTGTCATTTTGGTCTTTTCGAAGTTTATTCTAGTCCATATTGAATCTTCTTTAATGTATTTTGTCCAATAGGTGTTGAGGTCTCAATGGATTTAGATTGTAGGTCATTTTGGACTTTACTAGGCTTGTTCTAGTCCATTTTTGTTCTTAGTCCATTTAGTTCATCCAATAAGTTCAAAAGTCTCAATGATTAACATTTTGGGTAATTTTGGTCTTTACAAGACTTATTCAATTTTGTTTTGAATATTAGTCAATGTAGTTTGTCCAATAAGTGCTAAAGTCTCAATAGGTTAATACTTTAGGTCATTTTGGTCATCTCAATGGATTATGACTTAGGTTATTTTTGTCTTTACAAAGTTTTTTCTAGTCCATTTTGTTGAGACAAAATCTCAATTTAATGTTTTGATGAAAACAAACAAAAAGTGAATTAAGAATGTTAATTATGATTCTAAATGTTATGTTAATTTAACTTGTGCTTTTGAGTGAATTTAATCAAGCAAAGCAAAGAAAACAACAACAAGAACACTAAAACAGAGAAAGGGATCCAACCTCAAAAAAGTTCATCACAACATGTTGTTCAAAGTTTATCTACCTCGTTAACAAAGAATATGTCCTGGAAATTTGTTCATATCTAATCAGTACATGGCAAGGAACAAGTAGGATTCATCCAAGCTCAAAAATGATGTTTGATCACAAAATTAAAAGGGCCCAAAGATGGACAAAAGTCATGATGACCTAAAGAATTCCAAAAATTCAAAAGTCAACAAAGCCCACTCAATCATGACATATGAAAAGGAAATCACAAAAGAAATCCAGGTTGATCAAAACAGGAGCTCCATAATGATTATTTAAGCTCAAGAACATTCACTCAAAAACCCAGAACGTTCTCCGTTTTTCTGCACATCAATAGCAGCCTTGCATTTTCTGTTTCAGTCTGCAATTCGATCCTAATCTTCTCCAGCTGCACTCAAGACTCAAGATGGAGAATGTATCATCCAAGAACAATGAAGAAACATCAAGGGTTATGTCAGAAAAGTACAGCACGACTATAAATGCTAAATCCAAAAGTAAAAAAGGCTATGTCATAGCATGAAATGTCTATTCAAGTACTGCCTTAAATCCAAGAAAAGCATGGCCTCTCCAACAACTCTTTCATGCATATCCTGTGCATTTCCAGCCTATAAATAGCAGGCCTCAATCATGAAGAAAGGCAAGAAATTCAAGTGCTAAGTAATCAACATTATACAATCATACTTAAGCTTGAAATTCTGCAAAACAGAGGCAATATCATTTTCTGCAAGTCGCAAAACAGCCACTGCTGCACATTCATATATCAGCTGCGAAATTATTATTAGATACTCTATAAAGAATCTATTCTCAAACAAGAGTTGAGCAATATCAGATTCTGTCAAAATCAATCATTTGTAAAAACTCAAACTATAAGAGTTTCTTTATAGTTTGTTTAAGATTGCTTCTTATCAAGTTTAGATAGGTGTTGTTACTGCTTTCTGGGTGGAAAGTAATTGATGTGGAAATAGATCAAGGTTGATCTATTCTAGGTGTTGTAAGATTAAGAAGGTTCTTCGTTTTAAATACTTAGTGGAAAATCTCACAGTGTGAGGACTGGACGTAACCCACGTTGGGTGAACCAGGATAAATCTTTGTGTGGTATTCTCTTTCCTATCTCTTTCTTTATTATAATGCATTGATCAATTAAGATAAAATAGAAACTGATTTTCTGCTAATCTAAGAACGTTCTGTATTTTATAACACAAACCAAGAACATTCTCCGTTTTCTATTTTCATAACCAAGATCATTCTTGAGTTATTTTCTTAAGTTTTAACAGGAATTTTTAAAAGGCACATTTACAATTCAAACCCCCCCTTTCTTGTAAATCGACATTTTTACTTCACATTTTTGTTCTTAGTCAATTTAATTCTTCCAACAACTTCATAAGTCTCAAGAGATTAAGATTTTGGGTAATTTTGATCTTTACAAGATTTATTTAAGTCCTTTTTGAATCTTAGTCAACGTAGTTTGTCCAATAAGTGCTAAAGTCTAAATAAAGAAGATTTATTGTAGTCCATTTTGAATCTTAGTGAATGTAATTCGTCTATTAAGTGTTAAGGTCTCAATGGATTAAGTTTTAGGTCAATTTGGTCTGTATTAGGTTTATTCTAACCCATTATGGTTCTTAGTCAATGTAATTCATTCAATTAGTGCTTAAGTTTTAATGGATTAAGATTTTAGGTCATTTTGGTTTTTACTAGATTTATTCTATTTTATTTTTGGGTTTTGTTAATGTAGTTAGTCCAAGAAACACAATAGTCTCAATTGATCAAGTTTTTGAGTAATTTTGGTCGTCAATAGGTTCATTCTATTCCAATAATGTTCTTAGTAAATGTATATCGTCCAATAAGTGCATAAGTCTCAATGTATTAATATTTTACGTCATTTTGATCTTTACTAGATTTATTCTAGTCCATTTTAGTTCTTTGTCAATGTAGTTGTCCAATAAGTGCATAAGTCTAAATGGATTAAGACTTTCAGCAATTTTGGTCTTTAACAAGTTTATTCTAATCCATTTTTGTATTTAGTTAATGTACATCGTCAAATAAATACATAAGTATCAATGTATTAAGATTTTAGGTAATTTTGTTCTTTACTAGGTTTATTCTAGATAGATTTTGTTTTTAGTCAATGTAGTTTATCCAATAAGTGCATCCAATTCAATGAATAAAGATTTTAGGTCATTTTGGTCTTTACTAGTTATATTCTAGTCCATTTTTATTCTTTGTCATTGTAGTTCGCTCAATAAGTGCATAAATGTCAATCGATTTAGATTTTAGGTCATTTTATTCATTACTTTGTTTATTCTAGTAAATTTTTGTTCTTAGTCATTGGATTTCATCTAATAAGTGCTAAAATCTAAATAGGTGCTAAAGTCTAAATAGGTTAAGATTTATAGTCATTTTTGTTTTTTCGAGGTTTATTCCAGTACATTTAGAATCTTCGTCAATATAGTTCGTCCAATAAGTGTTGAGGTCTCAATTGATTAAGATTTTAGCTCATTTAGGTCTTTACCAAGTTAATTCTTGTACTAACCCGACCCTTACCGTTATTAGAACTATTAGTCATGACGTTCTCGCCCCTTTTCCTCTGTATAAGAAATTACGAGTTTTTGCATTATGTGGCAATCGAACCCGATACTTTGGGGATAGATACCACTTTCCAAACATTCCCACAACCAGTGACGATAACAGTAAGGGTCGAGCTGTTAAAATTCTTGTCCATTTTTGTTCTTAGTCAATATAATTTATCCAATAAGTGTGTAAGTCTCAATGGATTAGATTTTATGTAATTTTTTTCTTTACAAGATTTATTCAAGTCCATTTTGAATCTTAGTCAACGTAGTTCATCCAATAAGTGCTAAAGTCTCAATAGGTTAATACTTTAGGTCATTTTGGTCTTTACAATGTTTATTCTAGTCCATTTGGAATCTTAGTCAACGTAGTTCATCCAATAAGTGTCGAAGTCTTAATGGATTAAGACAATATGGTTTGTTCAATAAGTGCATATGTATCAATGGATTAAGTTTTGGGTGATTTTGGTTTTTTCAAGATTTATTGTAGTCCGTTTTAAATCTTAGTCAACGTAGTTCACCCAATAAGCGCTAAAGTCTAAATAGGTTGATACTTTAAGTAATTTTGGTCTATACAAGGTTTATTCTGGTCCATTTTTGTTCTTAGTCAATGTAGTTCGTCCAATAAGTGCTTAAGTTGAAGTAACACCGTTGATTTACAAGAAAGGGGGTTTGAATTGTAAATACTCCTTTTTTAAAATTCCTGTTAAACTTTCAAGAAAACAACTCAAGATTGATCTTGGTTATGAAAAGTAAAACGGAGAACGTTCTTGGTTTTAATTGTAAAAACAGAGAACGTTCTTTGATTAGTGTCAAACAGTAAATTCAGGTTTTCCCTTTTCTTAATCAATCAATATAGTGCAGTAAATAAAGAGAGTAGAGAAGAGAATACCACACACAAATTTATCCTGGTTCACCCAATGTGGGTTACGTCCAGTCCTCACAATGTGAGATTTTCCACTAAGTGTTTAAAACGAAGAACCTTCTTAATCTTACAACACCTAGTATAGACCAGCCTTGATCTATTTCAGCCTCTATTACTTTCCACCCAGAAAGCAATGATGACACCTATCTAATCTTGATAGGAAACAATCTAAAACAAACTATGAGGAAACTCTTATAGTTTGAGATTTTAAAAATGGATTGATTTTGATAGAATCTGTTTTTGCTCAACTCTTGTTTGAGAATAGATTCTTTACAAATGATCTATAAGATGATTTCGTTGCTTGATTAAGAAAGAGCAGCAACAACTGTTTTGGCAATTGCAGAAAAAGTTGATTCCTCTGTTTTGCAGAAATTCAAGCTTTAAGTGAATGTATATGATTGCATACTTAGTGCTCGAGTTTCTTTTTTTTTTTTTTTTTTTATGATTGAGGCCTGCTACTTATAGGCTAGAAATGCATAGGATAAGCATGAAAGAGCTGTTGGAGAGGCCATGCTTTACCTGGATTTAAGGCAGTACTTTGAATAGACATTTCATGCTATGACATAGCCTTTTTTTACTTTTGGATTTAGCATTTAAAGCCGTGCTGTACTTTTCTGACATAACCCTTGATGTTTCTTCATTGTTCTTGGATGATACATTCTCCATCTTGAGTCTTGAGTGCAGCTGAAGAAGATTAGAGTCGAATTGCAGACTGAAACAGAGAATGCAAGTCTGCTGTTGATGTGAAGAAAAACGGAGAACGTTCCAGGTTTTTGAGTGAACGTTCTTGAGCTTAAATAATCATTCTGGAGCTCCCGTTTTGATCAACCTGAATTTCTTTTGTGATTTCCTTGTCATAAGTCATGATTGAGTGAGCTTTCTTGACATTTGAATTTTTTGGAGTTCTTTAGGTTATCATGACTTTTGTCCATCTTTGGGCCCTTTTAATTTTGTGATCAAACATCCTTTTTGAGCTTGGATTAATCCTACTTGTTCCTTGCCAGGAACTGAATATACTTGAATGTATTTCCTGGGCAAATTCTATGATAAAGATGTAGAACATATTTGAGCAACATGTTGTGATGAATGATTCAAGAAGCAGGAGATCATTTTCTGTTTTGCTGCAGAATGATCTTGTTTCCTATGCTTTTCTTGATTCTGTCTTTAATAGAATTCACTCAAAAACACCAGTTAAATTAACATAATACTTTAGAATCATGATTAACTTTCTTAATTAACTTTTGTTTGTTTTCATCAAAACTTTAATTATAGAGTTTGTCTCAACAATCTCCCCCTTTTTAATGATGACAAACATGTTAATTTAGATTTTAATTATGATTCTAATATCAAGTGTGTGACAGAATTTTAAAGACTCCCCCTCAAATTATGCGTTCCATAAATTTGTAGAATTTAAAACATTTTATGCCATAAACTGTTTCTCATTAATTTGATAACAAAAGTACATGATAGAATGAAAATACATAGTGCAATCTTAAAAACTAAACTTAATTCTCCCCCTTTGTCATCCAAAAAGGTAACTAGGCAGCTACAGGCGGGGAAGATCACAGAGAAGAGACTATGAAGCCAAAGATGGGGAAGATCCTTCCGAAGAAGAAGATTTGCCAGGATGAGGAGCTGGAGAAGGTGGAGGGATCTGATGAGGAGGTGGAGGTGGAATTCCCAGCTTGGGAGCAAGATGATCAGCCAGCCAAGTCCTCAATATAGCAGTTTCCTGATCATGTTGAACTTGTCGTGCAATGATGTTCTGGAGGACAGCCATGATGTCAGAATTGGATGGTTCAGGCAAGGGAGGTGAAGGATTAATGTTAGTAGTAGGATGAGAGGTGGTAGCAACGACAGTGTGAGAGGGGATAGGTGAGGGAGAGATGGATGGAACAGAAGCAAAGGAGGAGGAGATGGAGGGTAATGAACTAATGGATGTGTGAGAAGGTCCAGCAGTGGTGGACATGTTTAAAAACTGACTGATTCCCAAAAATAGAAGAGGTTGTTTTCTGAGGTGAAACAAACAATGGAGACATAGTAGAGAGCAGTGGATTGGACAAAAATGTACCAAGATCAGGAGGAGGTGAGGGAAGTGGGTGAGAAGAAGAAGCAACCTCTGAAGAGGGAGGAATGGACGAGTGAGGCACTGGAAGGGATGGAATAGGGCAGTGAAGTGGAGAATGTTCTGGTGTAGGTGGAGAATGTGCTGTAGGAGGTGGAGAATGAATCGAGCGAGGTGGAAAATGTTCTGGAATGGGTGAGGAACGTTCTGGTGGTTTATCTGTGGCAATTTTGATTGAAGGATCAGTAGGAGGAGAGACAACAGGAGTGGTAGTGGGGCGCCGAGTTGCTGATCTTTTTCGTTTTAAGGAGGTGGAAAAAGATGATGGTGGAGTAGGAGTCTGAGTGGATGAGATTTTACGCACATGCGAGAGATTTTTTGTCGAAAATTTAGAAATTTTATCCATAGAAGATTCAGAAGCAAGGGAAACGCCAAAATGTCGAAACACTTTTGTTAAAATCATGCCATAGGGGACAATGTTCTTTTTGTAATCCTTGTTGGCAGCACTGATCATGTGTTGAAGCATTACATAGGGTAGATTCAGACGTTTGCAATGGAGCAGATGATAGATGAGTAAAACATCATTATCAGATACATATTCATGGCTGCCGCAACGAGGAATAAGAGTGTGTTGAGACATATTGTGAAAAACCATAGGAAGTGGCTGAAGATACGTAGAGAGGTGCCGAGTGGTATCTTCCTCAAACAGGTCAGAAAAGACATCCGTCTTGCAGAGATTTAAAGCGGAGTACCAATGATCGCCAAACACAGAGGGGCCTTCTGTGGGGAGCTGGAGAATAGAAGCCAAGATGTCAGGGGTTAGGCGAATCGCCACTCCTTTGATGTTGGAAATCAGGAGAGATTTGTCAGCAAAAGTTTGGGCATTACAATAGAATGCACGAACAACTTCTGGATAATATGATTCAGAAATTTTCAGAAAAGAGGTCCACCCAAGAGCATCCGTGTGATGCTGAACAACGACGCCATTTATCTCCAAAGTATCCAACAGAAAGATACGACCAACCCCAACTGGGCGTTGAACCCATTTAGCAGCAAAATGTTTGGAGCTTTCTGGTGAAAGAAGAGGAGGAGTGGCCTTTTTTTGTTTCTTTGAAGGAGGTTTCGAGGCAGAGGTGGAGGTAGAAGAGGACTTAGGAGATGGAGAACGTTGATTTTGTTTTTGTGGGGAGGGTTCTGGGTGGGGAGAATATTCCTGAGGAGGGGTACGTTCTGGAGATGGGGATCATTTGGAAGAACGTTCTGGAGGTGGGGACTGTTGTGAAGAACCTTCTAGAGGTGGGGAACGGTTTGCAGAACGATCTGGAGGTGGGGAACATTTTGATGAACGATCTGGAGGTGGGGATCATTTTGATGAACGATCTGGAGAGGTGGGTTTAGGTTTAAAATTTTTCTTTTTCTGGGATGTGTGAAACTTCTTGCGAGCAAGATAACGAGCAATTTTGATTGCTGTTTGTGTTCTTAGGGGATTGCTCTGTGGGTTGATTTGAGAGGGAACTTCAGTTGGTTTTAGGGGAGAAGTTGAATGTGGGGGTTCAAAGGGAAAAGACGATTTTGTAGGAGTAACAGGGATAGGGTTTGTTGATTTATTTTTTGACATGGATGGTGTGGTCTCTGATGAGTTTTTGTTCGTTGGTGTTTGTGTTGAGAAATTTGGAGATGTTGTAGGTTTGGTTTGAGTACGCTGAGGAGGTACCCTTGCTGATGAAGGGGGCACGAATCAGACGAGTCAGACGAATCAGAGTCAGAAATAATGAAATACAGTGGTTCAAATTTTTTAGGGTTTGATGATTGGGAAGTTCCAATACCAGATTGAACCCTTATTGACCTTCGTGGAGGAGGGTTTTGCGTACGGAAGTGAGGAGGGATTTGACTGGTGGTTGAGCGAGTGTTCCATGGTGGAAGAAAGGTGGTTAACAGAGGAATGTTTAGGATGGGTTTGTTGGTTGTAGGAGGAGGAGAGACAGGGGATGCGTTTGCTGGTGATGGTCTGGGTGGTGGAGATGGTGATCGCTCCATGGATTCATACGAGGAAGAAGAAGAGTAGGGAGTGCAAGGAGATGCGTTTTTGCAAGCAGATTTTTTTGTTCTAGCCATTTTGTGGTTTCAAGGTTGAAGATGAAGTGGGTGATTAGTTGAGTGTGTATTTAGAAAGTGAGAGGATTAATGCAGAAGAATGTGAGAAGATGAAAGAAAAGTGTTTTCTGACATGAGAAGATGAAGGGAAAAAGCAATGATTACTTGCTGTCCAATGGGAGTAGTTAGCGCCTAGGGAAGGAGGAAAAGCAATATGGGAAGAAGTAAAGTGTGCGTGTCAGCCATCACATCAGACAAAAGGGCAAGCTCATTAAATGCCAAGTTTTGCCTTTTTGGATTTGAGAGGGAAAATATTAAAATAATAAAAACTGTTGGTGTTTCAAAATGGAGAATGATGCCTCGCGAAAAGGAGAATGATGAACGTTCTCCGTTTTATGCAGTAGCACGAATCAACCAGAATTTTCTGGATTTTTCATGATTTTCAGTTTTTCTTTGATCAAATTGAAACTATCCTCAACGAGAGGCTTTGTGAAAATGTCAGCGAGTTGATTTTGAGTGTCAACAAAAATTAATTCAATTTCTTTCTTGTTGACATGATCACGAATAAAGTGATGTTTTATTTCAATGTGTTTTGATCTAGAATGCTGAATAGGATTTTTAGATAAGTTTATGGCACTTGTATTATCACAATAAATTGGAATACTTGAATAACTTACAGAGTAATCTTGGAGTTGATTTTTGATCCATAAAATCTGTGAACAACAATTTGCCGCTGAAACATACTCAGCTTCTGTCGTAGATAGAGCTATGGTGTTCTGTTTTCTGCAGGACCAACTGATTAATGCTTCGCCTAGGAACTGACAAGCTCCACTTGTGCTTTTTCTTTCAATTTTGTCTCCAGCATAATCAGCATCACAGTATGCTATACGATCAAAGTGTGAACCTTTTCTATACCAAAGACCAAGATTAGTTGTTCCAACAAGGTATCTAAATATGCATTTTACTGCTTTTAAGTGGGATTCCTTTGGTGCTGATTGAAATCGAGCACACAATCCCACTGCAAACACTATATCAGGACTGCTAGCAGTTAGATATAGCAAGGAGCCGATCATTCCACGATATTCCTTTTCAGAGACAGACTTGCATTTTCGTCTTTTTCTAAAGAGGTAGATGGATGCATAGGGGTTGTCATAATTTTTGACTCATTCATTTTGTATTTGACCAAAAGATCCCTGATGTATTTTTCTTGACAAATAAAGATCCCTTTTTTATATTGTTTAATTTGTAAGCCAAGAAAGTATCCTAGTTCCCCCATCATGCTCATTTCAAATTCACTTTGCATAAGTTTTGAGAAGTTTGCGCACAGATTTTCATTTGTTGATCTAAAAATGATATCATCAACATAAACTTGAACGATGAGTAAATCATTCCCTTCTGTTCTCTTAAACAAAGTAGTATCAATTTTTCCTATTTGAAAATCATTTTTGATTAAGAATGAACTCAGCCGTTCATACCAAGCCCTTGGTGCTTGTTTTAAACCATATAATGCTTTAGTGAGTTTGAAAACATGATTTGGTTTTGATTGATTTTCAAAACCAGTGGGTTGTCTTACAAATACTTGTTCATTTAAGAAACCATTTAAAAATGCACTTTTCACATCCATTTGAAACAATTTAATGAGTTTATGAGAAGCATATGCAAGAAGTATTCGAATGGCTTCTAACCTTGCAACTAGGGCAAAGGTTTCATCATAATCTATACCTTCTTGTTGATTGTACCCTTGGGCTACCAATCTTGCTTTGTTTCTCACAACTTTTCCTTCTTCATCAAGCTTGTTTCTGAATATCCAACGAGTTCCAATGATAGATTGATCCAATGGGTCTGGAACTAATGTCCAAACTTCATTTTTTTCAAACTGCTGCAATTCTTCCTTCATGGCATTTACCCAAGATTGATCAGTGATTGCATCTTTGATTGATTTAGGTTCCACTTGAGATATCATTGCCATGTTGCTTTCATCATTCTTGAATGATTTTCTGGTTCTAATTCCATCAGTCGTGTCTCCAATGATTTGAGTTTGTGGATGACTTTCAACTATTTTCCAGCTTTTTGGTGGAGAATGAAACGGAGATTGTTTATCAATCTCTGTTTTCTGCAGATTATCTGGTTGCTGTGTTTTCTGCACACTATCTTGTTGTTGTGCTTCATTTGAAGTTTCTTCTTCCTCATCTTTTTTACTTAAGTCTAGGTCATCAAATTCGTCAAACAATACATGCATACTTATTTCAACAACATTAGTTCTTAAGTTAAATACTCTATAACCTTTGGATTCAGTTGCGTATCCAAGAAGGATAGCTTTATCCGATTTCGCATCGAATTTTCCAATGAGATCTTTGTTGTTTAATATATAGCAGTAATAGCCAAATACATGAAAATAAGAAATGTTTGGCTTCCTATCTTTCCAGATTTCATATGGCGTTTTGTTTATGATTTTTCTAATAGATACACAATTCAAGATATAGCAAGATGTGTTTATGGCTTCAGCCCAAAAATATCTTTCAACATTTGATTCTTCTAAAATAGTTCTTTCCATTTCTTGTAGTGTTCTATTTTTTCTTTCAACAACACCATTTTTTTGTGGTGTTCTTGCACAAGAAAGATTGTGAGATATACCAAGTTCCTCAAAGAAGCTTTTGAATGATGCATTTATGAATTCTCCTCCATGATCACTTCTTACAGAAATGATGCTGGATTCCTTTTCATTCTGAACTCTTTTGCAAAATGTTTTGAAAGCTTCAAATGCATCATCCTTTTGTTTTAAGAATAGAACCCATGTAAATCTTGAGAAGTCATCAACAATAACAAAACCATATTTCATTCCTCCTAGACTAGTTGTTTTGACATGCCCAAATAAATCTATGTGGAGTAACTCAAGAGTTCTGTTTGTTGATACAAAATCCTTTGCATGAAAACTGCTTTTTACTTGTTTACCTTTGACACAAGCTCCACAAATTTTATCTTTTTCAAAGTTAAGCTTTGGCAGGCCTCTAACAAGATCAAGTTTAGAGATTTTTGAAATAGTTTTCATGCTGATATGTCCAGCCCTTTTATGCCAAATCCATTTGTCTTTATTAAGAGAAATAAAGCATGATTCATCAGGAAGTTCATCAAGATATAAAACATATAAGTTCTTCTTTCTTTTCCCAGAAAACAGAATTTCTCCAGTTTTTGCTTTCTTAATTTCACAGATTTTTGGTTTAAAAATAACTTCGCACCCATTGTCGCATAGCTGACTTATACTTAATAGATTATGTTTTAATCCTTCCACATATTGAACATTATTTATTTGAGCAGAGTTTGTCTTACCAATGGTTCCATTACCTTTTATTTGAGCTTGATTATCATTGCCAAACGTAACCGAGCCACCATCCTTCTTGACGAAGGTTATGAAGCAATGTCTATCTCCCGTCATGTGCCTTGAACAACCACTGTCCAAGAACCAAGGCTTTCTCTTTATATTTGGAGAACCAACTTGCATGTGATGTTAGTTCAGCCTTAGGTACCCACTTTGTTTTGGGTCCTTGAGTGTTAGTTTTAGCATTTTCTTTAAACGAATATGTTCCTTCTTTGTTTCTGAAGCTTGCTGGTTTTTTAATTATTGTTTTTGAAACAGATTTCATAATGTAGGTTTCAGAAACTTTATGTTTTGTTTTAAAAGAGTTTTCAGAACGTTCTGCCTGTGAGTTTGATCTTTCTCCGTTTAGCAGCCATCCTTGAGATTGTTCTCTGTTTTGAGGATTTTTCAAAACAGGATGCTTTTCTTTTTTGACAGGTTTTGTTTTTTTGAGCTTTTCATCCCTTTTTTTAAAATAGTAGGCAAATTCCAGATGTCCAAGTTTGTTGCAATAGGAACATCTGATTTTGCTTTTTTCTTCCCTTCTATCTGGGACAAATTTTTTTTCATATAACTTGGTTTTTTGAGATTGATTGAAACCAAGACCAGCTTTATCAAAGATTCCTATCTGAGATCCCATGATTTTATGGAAGGTTTCAGTGGCTTTAATAAAATTTAATAAATCTGTCTTGAGAAGTTCAATTTCACTTTTAAGCTGAACATTCTCCGTTTGTAGTGCAGAACGTTCTTGACACTCTTGTTTTTCAAAATCATTTGATTCTTTTAACTCTTGAATGATGTTTTTCAGCACATCAATCTTAGTCAGAATTTCTTCTTTTTCTTTCTTTTCCTTAAAAAGTTGTTCTTTCAAAGACCCACAATTTTGAATAAGAAGATTTGAGTCATTTAATAAATTATCAAATTCTTTTCCCATTTGTTCACATAAATAGCAAGTTTCAGAATTTATTACCTCTTCTTCCTCTATTTTTGCCATCAAGCACATATTAGCTTCTTCTTCGGTCTCTGATTCTTCAGAATCGTCCCATGTTGCCATCATTGATTTCTTTTTGAATGGAAATTGTTTTGGTGGATTTTTGTTTAAAGGACATTCAGCTTTGTAGTGTCCTAACTTGTTACATCCAAAACAAGTAATTTGACTTTTGTCAGTATCAGTTTTAGGATTTCAGTTTTGAAATCCCTTTTTAATTTGATCCCTTCTTCTCATCATTCTCTGTATTCTTCTAGTGAGAAGTGCAATTTCATCAGCATCTTCTTGTTCGATTCCTTCTGGTTCTTCTTCTTCTATTTGTGCTGTGACTTTTTCTTGAGATGCTTTTAGTGCATCTGTCTTTCCCTTTCTGACAGGTTTGTCTTCTTGCAATAGCACTTCATGTGCTCTTAGTGTTCCAATTAGTTCTTCCAGAGGCAGAGATTCAAGATTCTTGGCTTGGCTTATAGCTGTTACCATTGGCCTCCAAATAATTGGAAGACATCTCATGATTTTTCTTACTCTCTCCTGTACTGTGTAGGCTTTGCCAAGAGAGCGCATTTCATTTACTATTGTAGTAAATCTTGAGTACATTTCATCGATGGTTTCTCCTTCGTGCATCTCAAACAATTCAAATTTCCTTATACCAATGTCTATTCTTGTTTCCTTGACATGGCTAGTTCCTTCGTGATGAGTTCGTAGTGTGTCCCAAACTTCCTTTGCAGTTGTGCATTCGTCCACTCTTTCACTTTCTTCCCTGCTTAAGGCACATCATAAGAATAATTGAGCTTTAGAATTTAACAGTACCTTAGCTTTATCATCTGCTGTCCAATCTGTTTCCTTTTTTAGTGCAGAGTCTGAATCGTCTTGATTAACTCTTGGTGTGAAGTCTCCATATGTAATGATGCGCCACATTCCAGTGTCTTGAGAATTTAAGAACAATTGCATTTTGTTTTTCCAAAAGTAGTAGTCTGATCCATCAAAGAATGGAGGTATGTTTGAGGATCGTCCTTCAACAATATATTTTGCTTTTGACATTTTTCTGGATCTTTTCTCCAACACTTGTTAGGTGTTTTTAAACTTTTTAGAGACCAAGCTCTGATGCCAATTGAACTAACACCGTTGATTTACAAGAAAGGGGGTTTGAATTGTAAATACTCCTTTTTTAAAATTCCTGTTAAACTTTCAAGAAAACAACTCAAGATTGATCTTGGTTATGAAAAGTAAAACGGAGAACGTTCTTGGTTTTAATTGTAAAAACAGAGAACGTTCTTTGATTAGTGTCAAACAGTAAATTCAGGTTTTCCCTTTTCTTAATCAATCAATATAGTGCAGTAAATAAAGAGAGTAGAGAAGAGAATACCACACACAGATTTATCCTGGTTCACCCAATGTGGGTTACGTCCAGTCCTCACACTGTGAGATTTTCCACTAAGTGTTTAAAACGAAGAACCTTCTTAATCTTACAACACCTAGTATAGACCAGCCTTGATCTATTTCAGCCTCTATTACTTTCCACCCAGAAAGCAATGATAACACATATCTAATCTTGATAGGAAACAATCTAAAACAAACTATGAGGAAACTCTTATAGTTTGAGTTTTTACAAATGGATTGATTTTGATAGAATCTGTTTTTGCTCAACTCTTGTTTGAGAATAGATTCTTTACAAATGATCTATAAGATGATTTCGCAGCTTGATTAAGAAAGAGCAGCAGCAACTGTTTTGGCAATTGCAGAAAAAGTTGATTCATCTGTTTTGCATAAATTCAAGCTTTAAGTGAATGTATATGATTGAATACTTAGTGCTCGAGTTTCTTTTTTTTTTTTTAGTGCACATGATAAGCATGAAAGAGCTGTTGGAGAGGCCATGCTTTTCCTGGATTTAAGGCAGTACTTTGAATAGACATTTCATGCAATGACATAGCCTTTTTTTACTTTTGGATTTAGCATTTAAAGCCGTGCTGTACTTTTCTGACATAACCCTTGATGTTTCTTCATTGTTCTTGGATGATACATTCTCCATCTTGAGTCTTGAGTGCAGCTGAAGAAGATTAGAGTCGAATTGCAGACTGAAACAGAGAATGCAAGTCTGCTGTTGATGTGAAGAAAAACGGAGAACGTTCTATGTTTTTGAGTGAACGTTCTTGAGCTTAAATAATCATTCTGGAGCTCCCGTTTTGATCAACCTGAATTTCTTTTGTGATTTCCTTGTCATAAGTCATGATTGAGTGAGCTTTCTTGACATTTGAATTTTTTGGAGTTCTTTAGGTTATCATGACTTTTGTCCATCTTTGGGCCCTTTTAATTTTGTGATCAAACATCCTTTTTGAGCTTGGATTAATCCTACTTGTTCCTTGCCAGGAACTGAATAGACTTGAATGTGTTTCCTGGGCAAATTCTATGATAAAGATGTAGAACATATTTGAGCAACATATTTTGATGAATGATTCAAGAAGCAGGAGATCATTCTCTGTTTTGCTGCAGAATGATCTTGTTTCCTATGCTTTTCTTGATTCTGTCTTTAATAGAATTCACTCAAAAACACCAGTTAAATTAACATAATACTTTAGAATCATGATTAACTTTCTTAATTAACTTTTATTTGTTTTCATCAAAACTTTAATTATAGAGTTTGTCTCAACATAAGTCTCAATGGTTTAAGATTTTAGGTCTTTACTAGGTTTGTTTTAGTCCATTTTGGTTTTATGTCAATTTAGTTAATCCAATAAGTGTTTTGGATAATTTTGGTATTTAATAGGTTTATTCTATTTCGTTTTATTCTTAGTAAATGTATGTCGTCCAATAAGTGCACAAGTGTCAATGGATTAAGATTTTAGGTCATTTTGGTCTTAACGAGATTTATTCTAGTCCATTTTGGTTCTTAGCAATGTAGTTTGTCCAATAAATGCATATGTATAAACGAATTCGAATACAACCTTCAGTATTCGACTACACATAAGTTAGCAGCAAAAACAACATGTTTGTATTCGAATACAACCTTCTGTACTCGACTACACATAAGTCAGTAGCTAAAGTAGGATGTTTGTATTCGAATACAACCTTTTGTATTCGAATACACATCAGAAAACAATCAAATTCAACTTTTAAACGGATTTCAAAATCAATCAACACTTACACACAATTTCAAACAATCACACTTAGCAATTATAGCACAATCACAATGACAACTTGAGTTTCGAAAAGGTTTTGCAATCAATCACACTTACACACAAATCAAAAACATTAACACTTAGCAATTATAGAACAATCACAATGACAACTTGAGTTTTGAAAAGGTTTTGCAATCAATCACAACCACCACTTGAGTTCAAACACTCAATCATAATCTGGAATCAAATATGACTCGCGTGCCAAGCACCCTAATGCAATGCATATATGCCAAAATGCATGGACTCGGAATTCCAATCAAAACCCTCCTCGAAGGGGCGTAAATCATAATTGTATCGCCTATCACATGCCTTATACTAATTATCAAGGTGCCACCCATCACAGCCCGCACGATTTACTAAAGTGTCGCCTATCAGTAGGGATGACAATTAGATCCAGACCCAGTGGGTACCCGCAAAAAATCTCGCAATGGATAGGGTAAAAACCCGCACAATGGGCATGGGTATGGGGACGGGTAATTACCTGCAAAATTGAATGGATATAGATACGGGTACGGGTACTATGGTACCCACCACGCACCCGTACTTCTATATTTATTATTATTATTATTATTATTATTATTATTATTATTATTATTATTATTATTTGGTGCGTTTGTTTGAGCTTAAATAAAAATAATTTTTGTTTTAAATAATTTAGAAATTTTTTATAAAATATTTTTTTAACTCCTGTTTGTTTATTATTATAAAAATTATTATTTTTTTGTAAAATAATTTTTAACCTGTTGGTATAAAATTTTATAAAATTATTTTTTTAAACAACAAAAATGATCATAAAATACATAAACATGATTTTTAAGAAAATACGTTTGTTTGAAAAAATATTTTTTTAAATACATGATATTTTTAAAAACACATACGTATCTCTTATGCATCTCTATCTCCCCATCTAATCTCCATCTACTATCTCTTTCACTCTGTAGTATATCTCTCTACATCTCCTTTTAATCATAAGCAAATCAATGAATTTAGATACTCAATTTCAGAATTTTCTGATCCTCTTAAAAAATAAACTTATAAATAAATCATCACAAAAATATGCATGAAATAGATTTTGGAGATTCTTTTCTAATAATAAGAAATGAGCCCTTAATACCAATTTACATGATGTTCTACCTTACCAATTTACATGATGTTCTACCTTACCAATTTACATGATGTTCTACCTTACCAATTTACATGATTTGCTACACATATCAATATACACATGATGTTCTACCTTACCAATTTAGTTTTACTCTCATCACATCTTGCAACACTTCTTTAATCTCTTAGAATTTTTCGCATATTTTTTAGTTGTTATTCAAATTGATATTTAACTAAACAAAAATGTAAAATAATATATTAAAAAAAATTATAGAGTAACCTATCATGTACCAAATTTTCAAATGATAAACAAAGTTACAGTTTAATTATCTATAATCACCCATACATAGTTCCATTATCCACAATCACACGATATAATTTTATATTTTATTATTATTTTCCAAAATCTTTAAAAATACAATCACTTAAAATCTATTAGTTTAATCCATTTGACAAACACATTTTAAAATATTAATCTAATTGATTACAAATTAAAAACCAATAAATAAACACATATCTATTGTTATATATTTCTACATTTTAATATTTTAAATTTGACAATTTATTATGTGACTTATTCTTCAATAAAACATATATATTTATATAAATTTTCTATTTTTTGGTAATTAACATGTCATTATTTGTTTTAATGTTTTTTTTATTGTATACTTAATTTTTAGTTTTTTTATTATTAATTTAAAGTAAAAAGTTGTATATAAAATTGTTTTTTTTTTATAAAATACATAGATAATTGTTATTTTTTTTAATTTATTTACATAATATATAGATAATTATTATTGTTTTCTATAACTCGCTACACGTGATTTTCATTTATTTATTTTTTTCATCCGTTCACCTCACCATTTTTTTACTTTTTTTTTTCACCCGTTACCTCACCACTTTTTCACTTCCCTAAGAAAACATTTAATTTTTTTCTTCGACTAAACCACCCATTCAATTGATTTGATGCCATTTCATGCCATCTCATGCCATTCCCATTTCAACGTTTCACATCAGTTTCATTTGAATTTGCCATTTTAGGCTACGTTTTAGGTTTCTTTTCCATCTTTTTTTGTTATTTGTAGTGAATCTACCCTTGAATTTTAGAGATAGTGAAAAAAATTGTTGGAAGAAATCACGAGACATTTTGGTGATAGAGGAAATATGAGTCATTTTATTTATCTACATGTTATATTATTGAAAACTTAATTTTACAACAATTTTATAATTTGTTAATGGTGTTATATTAAATAAAGTTTCTATTAATTCATGATAAATTTAAATTTTGACTGTAGTTTCTATTAATTTATCTATTGATTGCTTTCTATTACTTAAATATTTGTTTTTTAAAATAAGAAGTTAAACTTATATTACTTATATTCATATGTTTAGGAAGTAATATCAACGAAGGCCATATATTGTCATTATACTTATATTAGTTTCATTATTTGCATATTTGAGTATAAATTCGTGTCATAGAGCTTATTTTATTTTATCTTTTTTTCATTTTCCTTATACGATGGAAAATCAATTTGGGTTGCTTCAATCAAAGGAATCAGAAATTAGCTCTTCTCCCACACAAACTCAAAATCAAAATACATCTAATGATCATGTGGGTAGCTTTGAGAAGTCTAATTCTCAACCTTTTGTTCTTAAAGATGGTGATGCTATTGAATTCACTAATGATAGCAAGAAAAGAAAGACATTGATGGTTTGGAATCATTTCATTAAAATAACTATTAATGGAGAAGAAAAAGCTATATGCAATTATTGCAACAAGGCCATGGCAGGTAAAAGATCTAATGGAACAAATCATTTGCGTAAACATTTTGTGTCTTGTAAAAGAAGGCCATATAAGGATATAAGACAAGCTATCTTGTTGAAAGAACAAAAGAAGGTAGATGGGTCATCTACTTATTTGAGTAATTATCATTTTGATCCAGAGAAGTCAAGAGAAGATCTTTCTAATATGATAATACTTCATGAGTATCCCCTTTCAATGGTAGATCATTTGTGCTTTAGAATATATTGTGAAGGTCTTCAACCTTTGTTCAAGATTCCTTGTAGAAACACAATTAAAAATGATATCATAAAGATATTTCAACAAGAAAAGGGGAAGATCATGGGGCTTTTAGAAAATATTGGGAGTAGGATTGCTTTAGCAACAGACATGTGGACAACTAGCAACCAAAAAAAAAGGGTATATGGTCATTACATGTCACTACATTGACGATGATTGTAATATGCAAAGTCGCATATTACGGTATGATGCTTACATATTTGTAAACATTATTAATTGCATATAGTTTTTTTTCATTATGTTAACATTTTAAAAATTATTTTACATGGCAGGTTCGTGTATGTAGAATGCCCACACACAACTAAAGCTCTTTCAAAGGTTTTGGTAGAGTGCATGATAGATTGGAACATTGATAGAAAATTGTCAACCATCACTTTGGATAATTGTAGCACTAATGACGCTCTTATTGTTATGTTGTTAAACAAACATGATTGTTCTAATCTTATGCTTGATGGTCAATTATTTCATATGAGGTGTTGTGCCCACATTTTAAATTTAATTGCTCAAGATGGTTTGAGTGTTCTTGGAGATGATATAGAGAAGGTTAGGGATAGTGTTTCATTTTGGACAGTCACACCTAAAAGAGACCAAACTTTTAGGGAAGCAGCACATCAATTAAAAGTTCCCATCACTAAGAAACTTATTCTTGCTTGCAAAACTAGGTGGAATTCTACTTATCGTATGCTTGCTGTTACACTAGAATATAAAAATGTTTTTATTTGTTTGAAAACACGAGAGCATTTGTATACATGTTTGCCTAAAACAAGTGGGAAATAGCAAAAGAAATTTGTAATAAGATGCAAGTCTTTAATCGTTTAACTGAGATATTTTTAGGTACACAATATCCCACAACAAACATATTCTTTCCATTGATTTGTGAAATAAAACTTTCTTTGAAACAATGGCAGACTTGTTCAATTGAGGTTATTAGAAATATGGCTTCTACAATGGTTGATAAATTTGAGAAATATTGGTCTGTTATTCATGGTATTATGGGGATTGCCATTGTTTTGGATCCAAGATTGAAATTCAAGTTGTTATAGTACTTTTATCAGAAACTTTATGGAAGTTTGTCTTTAATTGAAATTAAATATATCAAGAAATTATGTTACTTATTATTTGAAGAATATCAAGCTAAAACCAATGGATTGGTGGACAGTTCAATAGAAAAGTTCAATGAGAATGAGTCAAATTTAGAAAATGGTAATTGTGCCAATTTTCTTAGCGGTTATGATTCATATGTGAATGATACCAATGATGTGCAATCAAAATCTGAGTTAGATCTATACTTGGAGGAAAAGGTATTGCCTAGGAGTGCTACATTTGATATTCTTGGATGGGGGAAAACAAATAGAATCAAGTATCCAATTTTGCAAAAAATTGCCAAGGATATTTTGGCCATCCCGATTTCTACTGTTGAGTCAGAATCTGCTTTTAGTACTGGTGGTAGATTGTTGAGTCCTCAACGGTCTAGACTTCATGAGGATACTTTGGAGGCACTTATGTGCTCCCAAAGTTGGATAAAATATGAAAAACTAGGTAATAATTATTTCAATATACTATTTATTCAATTAAATTTGTGTTTAGTTTAACTATTTATTTTCTTTTATGTTTTAGCAACTATTGGTATCGTTGGACCGCAACAATATTTAGAATCAAAAGATAAACGTTTGTAAACTTTTCAAGAATTTGATTCTGATGAAGAGGTAAATAATTTTGATTTTATATTTAAGAGTTTTTTGTTGTTATTAATAACGACATTATAATTATAAATAACTAATATAATACACATATCAATTTTTTACAGATCTCGGAGAATAATGCCCAAGAACTTACAACTTCATAAAATATTATTTATGATGTTTTGATGTTTATTGTAGTAATGTGATATGTTTTGATACTACACAAGGATGATTAATTTCGGAGAATACTACCCAAAGACTTGTCATTTGATATGTTTAGTGTAGTAATATTATTTTGGAGAATATTGTCAAAGGACTTGTAATTTGATATGTTGTGGATATTTTCAGTTAGAAAATATTTTGGTTTGCAATATTTTATGATTATGATTTAGACGTGAGATATTTGAAAATTTCTAAAATTTAATCGCAATGCGATTATTTATCAATCTATTTTTGTTAAAGTGTGGGTAATGGGTATGGGTATGGGCACTTAAGTACCCAAAGGGTAAGGGTACGGGTTTTAAAGTCGATACCCATGAGGGTATGGGTATTTTTTTTAAACTGCGGGTATGGGGACGAGTACTATAGTACCCTACCCAAACCCTATCCATTGTCATCCCAACCTATCAACATGACGCGATAATCCCCATAAGGATAAGATGAACCAACAAATCACATGGAATCATCTTGTGGCCCATCCGGTCAACACTATCAACATGGCACCATCACAGTCACCATGTAATATGAAATATATGAGCATACTCTGACTCCTTTCACTACAATCAATAAGTAAATGCAGATATTAAAATATTCCATATTTTTAATACTCATTAAACTCTAACAATTTTCAGGACAATCATTAAGTAAATGCAGATATTAAAAGATTCCCCATTTTTAATACTCATTTAACGCTAACGATTTTCAAATTCCATACAGAACATACTCAAACATTTATTTTCCACCACACACATCAAATTTAATCCACAATATACATTAAATTCAATCAAATCAAATTCCACAAAATCCATAACAAGTTCAATCATCAATCACCCATAAATTTCCACATTTTCAACATGAATCATGCCAAATTAAGTGTCATAAACCACACCTCAAACATCTCAAATTTAATTTCCTCAAAACACACATAAATGAATCAAACTCATTTTCCACCAATTCACATAAGTTTCTTCTTCAAAATTTCATAATTTTAATTTATGAACACATCAAGCACACCAAACAGGAATCACCACAAATTTCCACAAAACTCAAACAAAACACATGTCAAACTAATTTTCACAAACCACAACTCAAACACATCAAATTTCTTCTCCTCAACAACACACATAGATGAATCAAATTCCTTTTCCATGAAAACACTCATCAATTTCACCAAAAACCCAACTCCAAACTTTCTCCCATAAAAACATTAAATTCATTTTCCCCAAATCTACTCTTCAAACCCAACAAATTTATTTTCCACACAACCACAAATAAGTCCCTAAATGCAAACTAAAAGTATGGAAGGATCCCTTACCTTAACGATAGCTCTAACACACGATTAGGGTACCGTAATTAATTCCGGTAAAATCTCCGCTCGCGATGTCGCTTTCAATGTTAGTTCACTAGCACCGCAACATGAAGATGAGTAACTTTCCCTTCTATCTCTCCGTGAAATGAAACTTAGATCTAGAAGAAAAGTGAAGGTTTGAGTTTGACGATTTTGAAAACACCAACACCGTTTTTCTTCGTTTTCGAATTCAAGAAGAAGAATGAAGCTAAGAAATCCTTGCTTTATCACCCACTAAGCCTTGGTTCCTTTTCTTACAGCAAAAGAAAAACAAAAAAAGAAGAATGGAGAAGAAAAAAAGATGGAGTTCGCGAGGCAGGGATAGGAAGAAGACGTTCTCGCGAAGGAAATGTTTTTCATTTTGTTTTCTTTTTCCCTCCAAATATACACTTTATAAACCCTTATCCATACATATATATATATATATATATATAATATATGTGTGTATGTACAATTAACATAAATTAATAATGAAATAAACATAAATAAATTATAACACTCACATAAATAAAGAAATATATATATAAATTTTAAATATATATAAAGTGTTGTTCATATTTATCATTCTCTAATTCATCTATTTCTTGTTCATCAATTTCTTCTCCAATGTTTGACTCATGACAAAGTTGACTAATAGTCTCATCTCCAATCACATGATCCAAATTTGACATTTCATCCATTTGATATGCAACTTCTTCATTTTGACCTGCTTCAACTTCTTTTATTCCACTCGTTGGTCTTGTTTTGATTGCAACACACCAACCTTGTTTGCTTCTGACAGTTGATGGATAACGAACACAATACACTTGTCTTACCTTATGGGCCAGGGAAAATGGATCAAAACATGGATATTTTTTGCTCATACGAATGTCTACAGTATTGGATATCAAATTGATTTTAGTTCCTCTGCTAGATGGATCAAACCACTTAAAGTAAAACAACACCACTTTTTTCACATAATCTAGGAACGTATAGTCAATTTCGTAAATATGCTCGATTATGCTGTAGAAATCTTCTACTACATCACTATCAGACACACTTTACATACAAACTCCACTATTAATTGTTTCTTTTCCTTCGGTCCAAGATTCAGTGTGAAATTTGTATCCATTGACGTAATAGGTGTGCCATTATTTGAAACTTCTACTGGGGCCATAGATAAGTTCCTCAAGTGGATGTTGATAGGAGTTTGTTCTTGAGATGTACTTGTTGTTGAAACCATAATGGGAAGTTTGAATGTATATCAACAGATGATTGTCCCGTAGTTAAAAATGCCCTGATCAGTGACCATATATATGGTGAATATCAATTTAATCATATAAATATAATCAAAAAGAAGAGGAATTTAAAACTTACTCAATGTATTGTTTAACTTCCGTTAACTGGTGACAACGTTTCGTTGTTGAAATAATGAGAACAAAAGTGTGTTGTTTCACGGTGTAGGTAAGATGAAAAAATTGAGCCCTCAACTCTAACTTTGTTTTTCACCGACCGTTTTGAATAACCTATGAACCTATAATATACAAAGAGATGTACACTAAGCTCCACCTATATATATATATATCACTTTTCAAATGGATACATCCATCTATACTGAACTGATCCACCAAGCCAAGCTTCACTTGCAAGATACACTAAGAGATGCTCCATGGAATCAAAAAACCCAAGAGGACATACTTTCTCCAACTTACATAGAATGATCGGAATGTCATTTTCCATCTTGATCAGATCTTTATCAATGAGTGTTGAAGAACACAAATTCTTGAAATATTGACTCACTTCAATAAGTGGGTTCAATACACGTGTTGGTAAAGCACTAAAGGCAATAGGAAGTAAACACTTTAAAAATATATGACAATCATGACTTTTCATCCTATGCTTCCTCCCATTTTCCACATCAACACATCTTGCCAAATTATAACAATAATCGTCAGACGTATTCAGCTCTTTGATCCAACGATAAACAGATTTGGCTTCATCAGTAGATAAGTGTAATTCGTACGAGGTTTTAAGGTCTTGTCGTTTTGTTCTACCAACAACAAATCTGGTCGTCTGCAACATATACCTATGTCTTTTCTAGCTTTGTCATTATCTTTTGTTTTCCCTTTCACATTCATCACAGTATTAAATATGTTGTCAAATAAATTTTTCTCGATATGCATAACATTGAGATTATGTCTCAAAAGATTATCTTTCCAATGCGGTAGATCCCAAAAAATACATCTTTTTGTCCAATTGTGCCATTGTCCGTAACCTTGTGGTTTACAAGCCACACCATTAACAACATGTACTTTTGGCATATCTTTTACTTTATTCCAAACTTGTTATGATGTCAATTTAAGCTGGGGTCCTAGACTTTCTACATAGCCCTTCATAAATGCAGCTTTGTTCCTTTTGAATGCATGATCAACAGGTAAAAACCTACAATGCAAGTCAAACCACGATGCCATACAAATAGGATAAGGTAATTTACAATGGGTGCCCTATCCTGACAACATCCCATAAGTGGGGAAATCATTAATGGTCCACATCAATGCAGCTCTCATCATAAACTTTTCTCTTCGAGCAATATCATATGTCAAGACACCATTCCGCAACCTCTTCAAATCGTCAATCAAAGGTTGTAAAAAAATATCAATACTAGTTGTAGGATTAGAAGGACTTTGTATCACAGCAGCTAAGAACATATAAGGTTTAGACATACACATATCAGGAGGAAGATTGTAAGGAGTAACAATAACCGGCCAACAAGAATAAGGAGTAGACGATGCTTGTATGTAAGGCGTAAATCCATCTGAGGATAATCCAAGTCTTACACAGTGTGGATCTGACGCAAAATTAGGATGCATTTGATCAAAGTGTTTCCATGCCTGACCATCAGACGGATGTCGCAACTCACCTGAATTTCTTCTATTCTCATAATGCCACGTCATCTTTCCTGCAGTTTGTATTGATGCAAACATTCTCTACAATCTTGATACAATAGGTAGGTAAAACATTGCTTTCCTTGGAATTGATTTTCCCCTACTTACCCTAGAGTTATTCCTTTGGTGATACCTTGGTTGTTGACAAAACTTGCATTCAACTAAGTTAGCATCATTCATACCAAATTCATTGTCATAATACAACATGCAACCTTTAACACAAAAATAATCCTCTTGACACCTAATCCTAACTTTGACACTAACTGTTTAGCATCGTAATAACTTCGCGGCAAACCATCTCTAACAGGTGTTGCGTCTAGCATCATTTTAGTCATCAAATCAAAAGCTAAATCAGGAACATGAAATTGAGACTTTAGACCTAATAGTCTAATACACATTGATAACTTTGAGTTTGGAGATCCTTCAAACAACGGTTTATTTGTCTCTTTCAAAAGACCATAAAATCTCTGAGCTTCTTCATTTGAATGTCCATCGGTATTGTCATATTGATCTTCATTGAATGACAAATTAACCCCAACAACATCCGAGATCATATCATTCATCACCTCAAAGTGTTGATAGTTATACTTGTGTAATATCATTCATTCAACTAAGTTAGTACTACTTGACAAATTAACCCCAACAACTTCCGAGATCATATCATTCAACTAAGTTAGTACTACTTGAAGGACCTATGTTATTCTCCACACATGTACTTGTATTAGGCGCCGCTGGAGACTTTTCCCCATGATTAGTCCAAATCCAGTAGTTAGGCATAAATTCATCTGCATATAAATGCACTCTTATTTCATCTTCACTTTTAAACCGTCTACATCGACTTAAACAATATGGACATCTCATTCCCCCTTCATCTTCTACAATTTTTTGCACTCTCGCAAAATTGAGAAAGTCTTCAACCTTGTTAGCAAAACATTGTTTAAGATCATTCCTTCTAGGAAAATTCCTATCGTGTATATGTTTATTCCTATATATATATATATGTTTATTCTGAAAATTAAATATATATATATATATATATATATATATATCGATGTTTTATATATTAATTGATTTATTTTTCAAAAGCATTATATATAAATTTTGACATACTTTAGGGGAGCATGCATTTGCAAACAATATAATAAATTATTATCAAGACTATAATTATATAAACCGAAATAAAATTTTAAATGATATTTTTTTAATAATCAAGACTAACAAAAAATAAACTATACTATGTATCAAGACTTATAACAAAAAATAATAATATCATCAATTTTTATAATGTTTTTTTAAAAAATAGTTATATTAAAATCAATAAGTATTACTTTATAGGTCAATTAGGGGAGCATTAATTAATTTGCAAACAGTATAATAAATTATTATCAA
>JBBPBT010001258.1:2049015-2067499 GCA_037974875.1 Cicer bijugum | reverse complement strand
AACAAAAAAAATAAACTATATTATGTATCAAGACTTATAACAAAAAATAATAATGTCATCAATTTTAATAATGTTTTAAAAAAAATAGTTAAATTAAAATCAATAAGTTTTACTTTATATGTCAATTAGGGGAGCATTAATTAATTTGCAAACAATATAATAAATTATTATCATGACTATAATTATATATACTGATATAAAATTTTAAATGTTTTTTTAATAATCAAGACTAACAAAAAAAAATAATATTATCAATTTTAATATTTATTTTTTAAAAATAGTTATATTAAAATCAATAAGTTTTACATGTGTTTCAAACCTTTATTTATCATATATTATTTAAATAAGATATTTTCTATTTTGTTATAAATAAATCTATAATAACACATATTATTAATTTATATTTTAAAAATAATATAAATATATTTATAATATCACATATATATTTACTAATCTAAATTTAAAATGTATAAAATACTAACTTGATGTAGGGTAGTGTCTGACTTGAAGCTTTCACGTACATAGCTTAGAACTCTTCAAAGTAAGTAACAACCACTTCAATAAAAATTCAATAATATAATATAAACATACCAAAATTGAAGCAAGTTTGGAGGAATATTTTTTGTAGAGAGAATGTGGAGAGAAAATTTAGAAGGAGGGTTTAGAGAGAAGTTAGAAGTGAAAAATGATAAGAGGAGTGGTGTAATATATATAGGATTTGGTTGATCCTTTGTGGCGGCTAAAGTAGCCACAATGAGCTACGAATATGTCACAACGCGAAAAATATCTTTTTATAGCGCGCCTTTTACAACACTTACTAAATACAACCGTTGTTGTAAATATACTTTAAAAATAGCGGAGCATATAACAGCGTTTTTTTGACAAGTGCTGTGGAAAAAGCGCTGTTGTAGGGTCATACAACGTTTGCGCATAATTTTTACTAGGCTTTTACAGCGCTTTTACACAAGCCCTGTAAAATACATGCATTTTCAAATAATTAAATGACCTATTACAACACTTTTGTTACAGGCACTGTAAAAGACATGCACTTTCAAATAATTAAATGACATATTAAAGCGCTTTCGTTACAAGCATTGTAAAAGCATTGCGCTTTCACATAATTAAAGGATCTATTAGAGCGCTTATTTTACAAGCGCTATAAAATCATTCACTTTAAATAAAAATCATTTACTTTTAAGTATATAAAAACAAATTTAAAACAAATTTAAGAACCCTCATTACCTCTACTTTGGGAACCCTCATCTCCTCTACATTATGTGCGGCCATCTACTGCTCCTCCTTTAAAAAAGATTGGATACGTTGTCTCAAGTACTGTACTTATTAATTTGTTGTTGTCAAAAAATCTTTAGTTTTTTAATAATTGAAAACTAATAAATTGTTACATAATAAATCTTTTCTTTTTGAAATTTGTTAATCTGTTTTGTTTTGAAATCTTTTCTGTTTCGAAATTGTTACATAATAATGGACCTTGGTTTTCATTTTCCAATATTAGATATGTGTACTATATATTGGTATAATGTTATCAGTAGCTTATTATTTTTGTAACTGCACTTATATAGGTCATATAATATGGACCGGAAATGGATGTCTACCAATGGATTGTCAAAAGAGTATGAAAATGAAGTGAAGGAGTTTGTTGAGTTTGCAGTGAAGAATGCAAAAGATCCAAATAGAGTCGTTTGTCCTTGTTTAAAATGCTATTTTGGAAAATGCGTTAGAGAAGATGAATTGGAAGTGTAACGCCTAGTTACGTGGGTATAAAAATTGAGATAATAACGGAAAAAAATTCATAAATTAAATGTGAATTAAACTCATCTATATGTGGGGTACAAGACCTAGATATCTGTGTGGAGTTTAAACCTCATCTCTTTGTAAAGTTTAATACTCATCCATATGTGGAGTTTGAACCTCATCTCTTTGTGAAGATTAAAACTCATCAATATGTGGGGTACAAGACCGATCTCCAGCACATACAATCAAAATCATCCATAATTTTAACAATCATATTCACAAAATCATATTTATAATATGATATATTATTTGAATATATAATAACAATGATCATTCAAGAAAATATAGTAAAGCAATCTTTTTAAATAATATATATTTCTCAAACACATGCAATCTAAATAATTCATATTTCAACAACTATATTCGTAAAATCATATTTATAATATAATATTTGATTTGAATATATCATAACAATGATCATTCAAGAAAATATAATAAAACAATCTTTTTAAAGAATATATATGTCTAAAATGCATACAATCCTATAATTCATATTTTAACAACTATATTCGTAAAATCATATTTATAATATAATATTTCATTTGAATATATAATAACAACAATCATTCAAGAAAATATAATAAAACAATCTTTTTAAAGAGTATATATTCAAACAATCGTAAAAATGCTAATTTAACAAACAAAAATAAATAAATCAATTCATAATCTACCATAAAAGTTTAAAGGGTGTGATAACTCACCTCTTGAAGCGTTCTTTTCTAAAAAGTTTCGTATGTGTTAGTCGTTACTAACCACGACTACTGCAAACGCAATGATACTTTCGTTACTCTTTATGATGGCATATATAGTTCTCTCTATTGAGTTTTTTATTTTCTTCTTTGTATCTATTTATAATTAAATATTTATAAGATAGTTTGACTATGTATCCTATATTTGCCCCACTAAACTCTTGGTTGTTACAAATAAAATGAATACATATTGAATTCATATGGGATTATTTGTTTGGTTTTGTTTGACTCCTTAATAATAGATAATTAGGTAGCAAAAGTTTGTTATAATAACTTGTTTGTTAATATCTATTTCACATAAACCGGTAACAAACAAAACGAACTTCCTATTATTACAGTCTCAAACAAACAACAACTTACTAATGTTACCTTATTTTAAGCAAATTAATAGTTGATATAATAATAATAATAATAATATAATCATAATAATCTATAAATTAGAATATTTTAAAATTCTAATTATTTTTAATCATTTAATTTAGGATGTTACAGAAAGGACATTTAGTATGGAATGAAATTGATTTATACATGTTGGATAAGACATGGTGAGAAAAAAAAAAGGAAACATTAATTTTGAGAATGGTTATACATATGCTTCAACTGACTTTGATAAAGATACATATGAGCCGGACCGAGTTGAGGAGATTGCAAAAGCAATTGAAAAAGATCTTCGGAATTGTCCTAAAATGTTTGAGAGTTTGTTGAGTGATGAAGAGAAACCATTAACTAATGGTTGTACTAAATTCACAAGATTGTTGGCGATATTAAAGTTGTACAACGATTGCATTTTATTTCAAAACGAATATGAATTACTAAAGGCGTGTCTGAAATGCAATATCTCTTAATATAAGAAGAAAGAATCTACTCCAGCAAAAGTCGTGTGGTATTTTCCTATAATACCAAGATTTAGGCGCATGTGTTGCAGTGAAGAAGATTCAAAACACTTCACATGGCATGTAGATGAAAGAATTAGAGATGGAATGTTTCGACACCCTGGAGATTGCCCACAATGGGCAAAAATTAATCACGAGTATCCTGCATTTGGGATAGAGTCAAGAAATCTAAGACTTGCACTTTCTACTAATGGAATGAATCCACATGATCTTCAAAGCATCTCACACAACACGTGGTGTGGAAGTTTATGATGGGTATAAGAAAGAATGTTTCAATTTTAGGGCTATGTTGTTCGGCACAATAAAATGATTTTCCAACATATGGTAATTTATCAAGTTATAGCATTAAAGGTCAGTGTGCATGTCATATATGTGAAGAGAGTACAAATTGGATGCAGTTGAAACATTGTAAGAAGAATGTATTTCTTAGACATCGTAGATTTTTACCTTATAGTCATCAGTATCTTGGGTGGAGAAATGCATGTAATTGAAAATCAGAGGAAGGTAAAGCTCCTTTAGCACCAAATGTCAAATACTTGAAAAGGTACATGGTTTGACCAATAAATTTGGCAAGCCTTTTGTGGGAGAGCGGATCAAAACTGGGTGCATTTCCTCGATGTGATGCATATTGAAAAAATTTTATTTGATAGTGTTATTGGTACGTTACTCAATGTTCCAGGAAAGCCTAAAGATGGCATCAATGCAAGATTGGACTTGGTCGACATGGGAATAAGAAATGAATTGGGTCCTGAAAAGAAAAGAAATTGCACATATCTACCTCCAGCCGCTCATACTCTATCTAGAAAGGAAAAAATTGTTTTATGTAAATTTCTACACGAAGTTAAAGTTCCAGAAGGATACTCTTCAAACATTAAAAATTTGGTTTGTACGAAAGACCTCAAGTTAAAAGGTTTGAAGACCCATGATTGTCATATTCTAATGGAGCATTTGCTACCAATAGGTATACGTTCCATTTTACCTGAAAAAGTTCAACGAGCCCTAACTAGATTATGTTTCTTCTTTAGGTAAATTTGTAGTAAAGTGATAAATCCTCAAAAATTACCGATATTGCAGAGGGAAATTGTTGTTACTTTGTGTGAGCTTGAAATGTATTTCCCACCCTCGTTTTTTGATATAATGGTTCACCTTACTATTCATCTGGTTAAGGAGACACAAATTTGTGGGCCAACTTATATGAGATGGATGTATCCGATAGAACGATATATGAAAATATTAAAAGGTTACGTAAAAAGTAGAAGTCGACCAGAAGGTTGTATTGCTGAACAATACATTGTTGAAGAAGCTACTGAATTTTGTAATGAATATTTGTCCAATGTTGAATCCATAAGGCTTCCCATGTCTCGTCATTCGGGAAGAACATCAGGAGAAGGGATAATTGGAAGGAGACTAATGCCTATATCAAGGACAAAATGGGAGCATGCACAATTGTATGTTATGCTCAATGATGATGAGGTTCAACTGTATATTACAATACACATGGATCAGTTATCTCGTTTGAACATGAATAGGAATCAAAATTGGATAACTCGAGAGCACAATCGAAGTTTTATAACATGGTTAATAAAATAACATAAAGTCAAAGTTTGATATAGACCTCGAATCAATTTCACAGAGATTGAGGTGGCTAGCAAATGGTCCGAGTTTACATGTCTTTTCTTACACTGATTATGTTATTAACGTCTACACATTTATACCAAAGAACAAGATGATTAGACCACTATGCAAAATAACAGAGTCACTCTCGTAGTTGTAGCGATGCATGTCTCAAGTGCAAAAGACAAAAACCTAATATATGCAAATCTATCATATTTTGGGGTTATCGAGTGCATATGGGAGCTAGACTACACAATGTTTCGTGTTCCCATATTTGGTTGCAAGTGGGACAATAATAATAATAATGGCGTTCGGATTGATGAGTCAGGGTTCTTGCTTGTCAATTTTAATAGGGTGGGATACAAAGACGAGCGTTTTATTTTAGCGTCGCAAGCTCAACAAGTGTTTTATGTCACTGATCCTGTTGATGATAAATGGTCTGTTGTCCTAACGACCAATAAAATAAGTGATGATAACAATAATGATTAAGATGTTGGTAATGATCTTTTATTTGCAACATCACAACAACCACATGAAATTAATTCAAATGATGATGGTTTATATCTTAGAGATGATCATGATGAGGGAATTTGAAATAATCCATCGTTTCGTATTGTAAATGGACAAACAAATGTGAATCCCACCAAAAGAAGGACATCTTAATGTACATGTTTAATTGTTATATATAAGCCATGTAATCTGAACTGAGTTAATGTAATTTAATTGTTTGAACATGTTTAATTATTGTTTTATATAAGCAGCCATGTATTTGAATTTCTGATTAATTTATTTTCTGCTTATATTTAGCTTGATTTGAGTGTTTTTGTAACAACCTATCTATTTTGTTAAATCTAAATGTTAATTGTTAAAAAATTGTTAATTTAAAATAAAATAACTACTTTTTATTAAAAATAAAAAGGGCATTATTGTAATATTTGGACAAATGAAGGACAATGGCATAATTTCCACTCTACCTCTCCAATATCTCTCTAATCTCGTACGCAGTTTTTTCAGAAACACATCTGTTCCTTTTTCTTCTTCGTTACTGTAAGCAGCTCCTCCATCCTCCCAATCTCCAACCCCTCATTTTCCTCATTTTCTTCAAATCAGTCAAACCCAAAAGCTTGACAAAGCTCTTCAAAACCATTTTTAAACCTTGCATGTCTCAATTTGTCCCTAACCAGATTCAAGGATGTAGTAGGGGAAAATAAGCAAAAAAATGAAGAACTTAAGTCAAAGTGGCAATTCGAGAAAAAGGGGAGCACAACAACCAGTTTAATCTCAACATTGTCTTCTCCCTCATCATAAACGGTGAGTTCTTTTTGTTTTACTAAAAAATTTAATTTTTATTTTGTTATGATTAGGGATTTAAATTTATGAAGTTGTTGAAAAAAAATAAAGAAAAAGAAACTCACACGTTAACGATTTCTTTGAAACTAATATTGTTGTTTGTGGTTATGATGTTTGTGAATGAATTATATATTAGGAAAAATTTAATTATACGTGCCTAATTAGATTAAGGTGATTATGCTTGTCGAGCACGAATTATGCTCGTTACTGCTGATGTCTCGTATGTGTTTGTGAAATTGTGTTTATACTACGTTAATTTCTTTTAGTACGAGGATTTTATGAGCTGAAATTTTTGAATAAATTGTTTTGCGTTATTATGGGTTAGGAGAATTAGAGTTGATGAAATTGAATTTTTGCATATAGGTGTTTTTAAAACTGCATCCAAATGACTTTTTCATGACTTTTATATGTTTGTTATTTTCCATGACTTAATGTTGTTACTATTTTCATGACTTGATGTTGTTACTATTTCATGACTCCAATATTGTTTATATTTTGACTAGGATTTCCATCTTGGATTAAGGACTTAGGATTAAATTATTATGAGTTTAGTATATCGTCTAAAGTTATTTATAATTGTTATAGATGAATGATGCATTTTATATATGACATAATAAGTGCATGTTATACAAAACATTTCATGTTTTGAACAATATCATTAATCAGATAATGCATGGCCTTATTCACGGTGGGACATTTAGGTTATTCCAGGCATGGAATAACAGGTAAAGGAGAACAATTAGGACACTGATGGGGGTTTGGCCAGACCACCTTTACCAATCAGGACTCAATTATATTAGTGACCCACATTAAGATATTGGGCAACCTTTCTTTATTCCAAAGGAATAGATTTGAGATCATGCATATATTTTTCACAATATATATATATATATATATATATATATATATATATGTAAACATGCATAATTATAATAATAATAATAATACTAGTATTAATAATAATATTTTTATTATGAGATGTATAATTATTTTTTACGTTTTATACACTTTTATGGAAGAAACTCTTTGGAATTGTTTTTCCCTTTTATTTTTAGAGCTCACTGAGATATTTGATCTCACCCAATTATTATTATTTTTTTATTAGCTGCTAGAGGAACATGAGACATGAAATTAGCATCAGACGATCAGTTCTAAACTCGTTGAATTAGAATTTAATATTTTGTTTTATGATGTAATCAGACAATTGCAGTTTGTTTCAAGATGTAATATTTTATGAATCTACTAAACAAATTATAAACTATATTTATGAATGTAGTTTTCAGTTATGATGGTGATTCTAAATTATTATTTATTGTTAATTATCTCTATTTTACTAAGGTGTATGAATTATATTATCATATTCTAGACAAATGATAATGGGTTTTACAGTTTTATACTAAGTTCATGTAATTTAATATAAACTAGTAATTTACATGAACTGAATACAAATTAGTAATTTACATGAACTGAAAAAGAGCTTTATAAAAATAAAATAAGGAGGCCTTTTAGAAAACTTATTTGAAAAAGCGCTCTAAAAGGCTTTTAAAAAAAATTGTCATATAACATAAGAAAACAAGGAGGTCTTTTACAGCGCTTTTCCTAGAAGCAGTGTAAAAGAGCCTTTTTAAAAATAAAATAAGGAGGCCTTTTAGAGCGCTTATTTGAAAAAGCGCTCTAAAAGGCTTTTAAAAACAAACAGTCATATAACATAAGAAAATAAAGAAGTGTTTTACAAAGCTTTTCCCACAAGCGCTGTAAAAGAGCCTTTTTAAAAATAAAATATGAAGGTCTTTTAAAGCGCTTTTCCAACAAGTGTTGTAAAAGGCTTAGGTCTTTTAGAGCACTTTTTCAACAAGCACTATAAAAGGCTTCTAAAAAAGCGTGGTAATAGGGTTTTATATATAACAATAAACCGCTTCAGTTTTCTCTTCATTATGTAAACTTCACTATCATCTCCTCTTCATCATTCTTCTCTTCCTTTGTGAACCCTATTATCTCTTCCATTACGAACCTTATTTCCACGATCATCTCTACTTGTTCGCACCATATTTCCATCCACGATCATCTCTCCCATTACACATCATCTCTTTTCATTGAAATACATAACCCTCATTATGTATTTCTTTGAACCATATTTCTACGAATCGTATTTCTGTGAACCCTCATTTCAGCACATTACGTATTTCTTTGAACCTCACTATTTAGGTATTGATGTTATTAATTTTTTGTTATCACTAAAATGCATGTTGAGCTTGTTCAAATTATACTGATACGTACTTAGAATATTGCATGTTGAGCTTGTTGAAGTTATACTGAACTGCATGTTGAACTTGTTGTGAATAAATGGATACCACCAAAGATTTAGATTGTCAAAATGAGGAAGTTGTCAACACTACGACTTACGAAAATGAAGTCAAATGTGGTGGAACCATAATGCAAAAGGTCATAAAAGCAAGGAGCAGTGGCATAAAATTTAAGGTATACTATACTCTGTTTGTTGTTTATTTTTTTATCTTTTTTAAAAGCATGTACTTACTATATGAGTTTATTAGGTTGGATGGAATAAGAGTGGTCAGCCAATTGACCCCAACAACTCAATGTTTGTAAGTTACATTGGGGTTGTTGTTTGTCAGAATATCCCCATGACCATTGATGCTTGGAGAGATAAGACGTTGAAGGATGCGAAAGATATATTGTGGAATGATATACAAGTAACTTTTTTTATCCACTCTTTTGTCATTTATAACTTTTTCCATTTTAATACTTTACTCTTTACTCAAACTATATCTTTATTTCGTTTGCAGATTGCTTTGGTTCTTGATGAGGTGAGAAAGAATTACATCTTGAGAGTTGTCTAGAAAGTACACTAGGGTTTTAGATCCCACCTCTCAAATTTCTATCTAAAAGATAGTGAAGGAAATATGAATGATGAAGCTCTAAGAATATATAAACATTATATATCAAATGAAGAATGGAGAGCATTTGTTTCAAAACGTTCGGACCACGCGTTTGTGGTAAGTGATTAATTTATTAGCATTTGTGTTTGATTATTCATATTCATAGCGTATTTTAAATTTTTACATGATTGTTATTTTTTTTTATATAGAATATAAGTAAGGCAAATCACGAGAGGGCAAAAAATATGACGCACCTATACAAAAAATCACGTATGGGATATGCACGTCTAGAGGAAAGACTTGTAAGTAATTAAACATCACTTTTATATAATGAGAGAATTTGTATTATAAACTATAGTTTCTAACTAATATTTTGTTTATGATCTTAACGAATAGCGACAAGACACCCAATTCGATCTATCGTTGGGTCGTCATATCTTGTGGAAGGAAGCTCGTGTAAATAAGGATGGAGTGGTTGATAACGAAAATATTCAAAAAGTAATAGAACTTTGTGTAAGTATATTATCACTTTAATATTTTTTAATATTGTATTTTATCACTTTAATATTATCACTTTAATATTATCACTTTAATATTTTTTAATTTGCTATTTTAAAAATGATATTGAACTTATCTTTTTAATCCTAAATGTATTTTAGGAGAATATCAAACAATGTTCGGAAAATCAAGAGGACAACAATGCTAGTTGCAGGCACATTCTCGATAAAGTGTTTAATGTTCCTGAGTATTCCGATCGCGTGAGGGGGAAAGGATTTGGCGTATCTCCTAAAAGCTATTTTTCACAAGAGAAACGCCAAAATCCATCCAATGAGGAAGTATTAGAGAAGCTCAAACTCATATCAGAGCAAGTGAAACTCTTGGTGAACACGAATAAAGACAAGCAACTCTTGGATCAACTCCAATGTGAAATACAAATGGAGAGTGTAAACGCGATTTGCATCATTGGTCTCAAAAGTCTTCTCGAGGTAATTAATTACTTATTTATGTAATTACTTATGTATTAACTATACTTATGTATTAACCATACTTATGTTTTAAAGTTATGTATTAACTATACTTATGCATTGCCTTTTAATTTAAACTTACCTATTTAACCACCCATTCACTTATTATTATCCTCATACCATATATGGCCAATTTTTTAAACCTTATACGATGTATTCCGTATTTATTGACTTCCTACAACATTTAACATTAACATACCTCAAATGAAAATTATGTAAAAGGTGATCTAATAAATTCTAACACTTAAAATATATTGGTGAAATTTTGTGATGCGACAACTACACTTAAAGACAAATTCAAAAATTAATCTAACGGGAATTGAATTATTTTTTATTAGTAAAAGTTTTATAAAATTATTACTATAGTATTTTAAAAAATAATATAATTCTATCAATAAATTTGTATGAGAAGAGGGGTTGTCGCCCATAGTTAAACATCCGTCCAACTACGAGAAAGTGTGATCGAAATAATTGAATACAGATTTATTTGTTTCAGCGTAAAACGAGTCGAAGCGTTTGTTGATGATGATGACCGTCCCGAATAATTCCCTAAAGTGGGTGTCTGCCACGTGTCCCTATTTTTAACTAATCAATGGCATGTGACAATTACGTGGAAGACGTTTAACTGGCCACGTTTTCTTCAATTTGACACGCGTATATGAGGCTGTTTGGCATCAAAATAAATCTATGTCTATAAATGGAAAATAAAGAGTGCACTATATGCACTAAGCAAAAAGAGAACGCAAAGAATTGATAGTTGAAAAAAATAATTGAAAATGGAGGGAGGAAAGAAAGTGGGAGAGAACATTAAGGAAACAGCTGCCAACATTGGTGCTTCTGCCAAATCTGGTATGGAGAAGACCAAGGCCAATGTCCAAGAGAAGGTTACTATTTTTTATTGATTAATTGTTTAATATATTCATTTTTCTATTTTGTTTAATTAATTTAGCTACGCTGAATACGACTAATACGTACTTAGGATTAAATTAGGATGATAAGTCAAGTCGAATTTGTCATTGTTTCGTTTTGTTTGTTATTTTAAGGTGGTTGAGTTGAAAATTTAAATTTATCTGCATGTTTGTTATTTTAAGGTGGTTGAGTGAAAAATTTAAATTTATTTACATAATTTAGTCTGGTCACTTTATCCATTGAAAAAGTGGGATGGGTTGCCAACTATGATGTAGAATAAAATGGTATTTTGGATTCGATTATCTAAATTAACTTGTTTCGTCCGATATTTTAGTGGATTAATAACAGGTACACTGAACAGAGTGGACCAATCTTCTATTATTCCTAGTTTAAGCAAATATTTTATTTTTTAACTACAAAAATGTCTATAGATCAAATATATCAAAATTGCAACTATATCTTTAGTATTTTATTTGTTAGTAGTTTTATATTTGTTAGTAGTTTTATATCAATAAACAGAATCAAAAATAATTTTTTAATTTTTCTACAAACTTCTTTTTAATTTTTAAGGAGATATTAACTTTTTAATTATTTATATTTTTTATTTAAATAATTATTTATATTTTTAAAAATTATAAAAAAAATATATTTAAAAAAATATACATATTAATGTCAAATAAATTCAAAATGAAAATATACATTACACGTATTTAGTGGTTCTAATTTGTAGTTTAAATTAACAGACGGAGAAGATGACGGCACACGATCCCTTGCAAAAGGAGATGGCAACTCAAAAGAAAGAAGAAAGGGTTAACCAGGCGGAGCTGGATAAGCAGGCAGCGCATCAACACAACGCTGCGGCCACCGCTGGGCACTTGGGGCAGGGTCGACACCACACCAGTGGTACTGGCGGCACTTACCCTTAGAAATAGGTATTAATAATTAGGTTTTATATATATCGGAAAAAAAAAAAGTTAGTTAATATTGTTAGGGGATATGGTTTGTTTGTTTTCATCTTCGGTGTTTGTGTCATTTCCTTTTCTTTTTTGGCATGAGCTTGTGGAAGTTCCTACTCGTACTTGGAACGCTTTGAATCGTGCAATTGTAATTTTCCTTTGTTTCAATAATAATAGAACATGCGATTGGGTAAAAATGATAAAAAAAAAAAAAAGAAGTAAGAGGTTTGATAACCATAAATAATTAAGTTTAGTGATTGTTCTTAAGATGCACAAAAACATTGTAGGGTACTTCAATAATATCATGCCGACATTATAGATTGAGAGATATTTTGCTTGACAACTAATTATGTAATTGGATAATTGGAACTTTAGATTATTTTTAGAGTTTAGAGTAGAAATGAAGGGATTTGATTCTATGAAGTGATTTTATTTAACAGAATAAAATAAATAATATAAATTATTAATGATTAAGTAAATAATTGATATTATATTAATAATATAAATTATTAACAATTAAGTAAATAATTGATATCATATGTACATAATTTATTATAAATTTTAGTTTTTGATCTATTTATTTTATTATTTTTTATATTTGATTTAAATGTGTTTTTAGCTTTGATTTTAGTTTTTATAATTTTTTTAATTTATATTGTTTGATTTATATTTATGAATAATAACTTTTAAAAAAGTTCTTTATAAATTTTTTTAGTAAAAAAAAGATAGTGATACCATTAATTTTAGATGAAATGGTATATGTCGACTCTTTAATTATTATTGATCAAATAATATTTAATATTTAAAATTAAATATTATTTTATTAATTTTAGTGGTTTTAATATTACTATTTTTTTTTTGAATAGTTTTAATGCTAATATTTTTTTAGAGTAACTTTTATATTGTAGTTCCGTCAATTTTTTAGTGATCTTAATACTACTATGAGCACCAGCATCGTAGTTTTTTATAACAGTTTTTGTGTTGTAGTCTTTCAGAGCGGTTTTTTGTATTGTAGTTTTTTTAAATTATGAGTGATCATAATACTATGTTACGAGTAACTTTAATCGTCATAATAAGAGTGATTTTAACCGCCATACTGAGGGTGTAATTTTAAAATGATTTTTTACAGTGCAGTGGAACTCTGATACAGTGAATTTGAATTGTTTTATTTTAGGGACTTCGTGATTGATAGTCTGCTTTGCATAATTTGGGCAGTGCTGTAAAACATCTTAAATATAAGAATCTAGTCAACATAGTAATATCCTCGGTGATATAAATTGTGATTTTTAAATAGTTTTTCGAAACTAAAATGATCTAAGTGTAAAATCTTTCGAGATCACTAGTGAAGGTGTTAGGCAAACTGGATATGCAAGCATCATTGGCAGTTTCATGTATGTCATTGATTGTACTAGATTCAACATTGCCTACATCGCAGGACTGTTGTGCAGGTTTACTAGTAGATCTAACATGGATCATTGACACGTTATTAAAAGAGTTATGAGATATCTAAAAAGAACCATGAGTTTCGAATTACATTATCAAAGATTTTCTGCCGTCTTTGAAGGATACATTGTTGCTGATTGAAATATTTTATTGGATGACTTCAAAGCAATCAATGGCTATGTTTTAGTATAACTAGTGGTGTTGTATTTTAGAAATCCAAGAACAGACAATATTGGCTCAATCCCTTATGGATTATGAAATGATAACACTAGTTACTACTAGTGAAGAAGCGAGTTGATTGAGATGTTGGCTAGTTGAGATTCCTTTATGGAAAAAATCTGTGACAAATGTATTGATCCAATGCGATAGTACCACGGCTATTACAAATATTGAGAATCGTTATTACAATCATAAGAGACGACAAATTCATTGTAAGCACAACACTGTTAGAGAGTTACTTTTTAAAGGAGTTGCTATAGTGGATCATGTATGCATTGATGAGAATTTAACAGATCTTTTGACAAAAGAGTTAACTAGAGAGAAAGTCATAAATGTATCCAAAAAGATGAGACTAATGTCTATAGAGTCATCTATGATGGTAACTTGACCTAAAAGACTAGAGATTTCAATAATTACGTTCAATAGGTAATAACAAGTCGTGAAGTGATATGAGCTGAACATGCTATTATAAAATTAGAGAAGCATGATTCTTGAAGCGATGTTAGGATGAGGTAATATAAACTCTTAATGAGATATATATTCTATGTGGAGTGGAGTACCTAGCTACAAAAGTACTTTTGATAGACTCACCTATGTGAATATTGAAGTGGGACCTCTTCTTTTAGAATTTTGAGGCATAATTCCTAAAGCATTCACTATATTGTGATATACGTGCAAGACCATTAATCCACGAGCTTTTTAGAATACACCATACAAAAATGTTGTGTAGGTTTGATTTCATAGATAGAGTTGAAGACTACGAATCACTCTTGTTGAATCTGAATCTTACTTATTATCTAAAGGTTCAAGTCAAGAGACACCTTTGTTTATGCACAATCTTATAGAAGCGTTTGACGCTATTTCAGAAATATTTTTTTAAATTCAGGTGGGGGATTGTTGGAGCATAGAGTAAATTTAAAAATTATTTAAGTCCCCCATTAAAAAATTCTCATTTATTGAGTAGTTTTCAACTCTATAAATACTAAAGTCCTACATTGAATAGAAAACGTATGTGGGTTTGCTTTCAGCACTATATAATGAGTTACAAACTATTATGAAAAGTACACCAAAATTGGATGTAGATTTCAATTTTCTCTTTTCTCTATTTTCTATTATGTTTGACTGATTTTCGAGCCACTTCTCCCCTTTCTTTATGTCCTTTCGATATTTATGAGTGGTTTTATACTGTTGTTCCTTCAATTATTTTAGAGCGGTTGGTACACTGTAGTCCATTTTTTATAGCGGTTGTTATGTTATAGCCCCTTTGATTTTTAGAGCAATTTTATATCGTAGTCCTATCGATTTTTTGAGTGGTTGTTATGTCACAGTTTTGTCGATTTTTGAGCGGTCCTAATACCGTTATCTTTTAGAGCAGTTTTTATGTCGTAGTTCCGTCGATTTTTTAGTGGTCCAAATACCACTTTGAGTGGTTTGTGTTTCGTAGTCTTTTGAAGCGGTTTTTGTGTCGTAGTATTTTAGAGCGGTTTTTTGTATCGTAGTCTTTTTGATTTGTGAGTGGTCATAATACCATATTGCGAGTGACTTTAATCGTCATATAATTGAGAGTAATTTTCACCGTCAAATTGAGGGTGTAATTTTAGAACAATTTTCTGTGTAGTAAAACTTGGATATAGTGAATCTAAACTGTTTTATCTTGAGAACTTTATGGTTGATAGTTTGTCTTACACTATTTAAGCAATGTCCTAAAACGTCTTAAAATGAGCGACCTAATTCGCGACTCAATCTAATAATATCTTTAGCGATATAAATTATGATTTTTAAATAATTTTCTAAAATTAAAAAATAACAAGATTTGTAGTCATGTTAACTTTAAATGTTATTAACTAACAAGATTGAATTATTAATTTTAATCAATCAATTTTTTTTTTTAATTTAACTTATGTTAATAATGTGTGTTTTTTATTAATGCATGTATTCCATTACATATTCTCGAACCCAATGCAAGTTTGGGATATATGTGGATAATGGTCGTTACAAATTTTGAGAAAGGAAATAAAATTTGTGAGAATCAAATCTAGAACACAATAGAAAAGACGAGCTTCAAGAAGAGATTGGTTTGTGCTAAAAGTTTTTCCATAGTGGTATGGTGTGTGGTATGCGCATTCATCTCTTTTAATATAGTTTTATATTTTTTATGCCTTTTTATATCTAAACCTTTGGATTTTTCTGATTGTAGATAACAGCGCATGAGAGATAGCAGTAAACAATGTGCCGAGGAGGATCTGAATTCATAGAAAAGGGCATCACTTTTATTATATTTTTGTAATTAGATTTTTAATTAATTTATTATTTCTGCATTAACTTTTTGTTGTTATTCTTACATGAACTTTATTGTACTCTTTCGGTATATCAAATATTAATGTAGCTATGCTTTTGAAAAGAAAAAAAGAATCACTTTATTTAATATCTTTAGTTGCTTTTGAAATGGTAATCGATAAAGGTATCGTATGATGTCTAATATATATATATATACAAATTTTCTTTCTCATTAAATTTATCTTCAATGATTTTATCGTATTAATGGATAATTATTTTTGATATAATAACAAGAATTATGTTATGTTGTATTGTGAGTTTGAAAAATCTTATTGCTCTCGACTTTTAGTTTTGCTATTGTGTTTTTTTTGTAATTGCTCTTAGATTGTGAAGAGTTTACTTTTGAAAATTTTCTTGAGTTTTGGTATTGTGTTCCTCATCTATTGAGTTTTTCTTCTTTTATTTTTAATAAAAATTTTATATTATTACAAATGATAAGTGATTAGCTTTAGGTGTGCTATTATAAATGAGATGTAAAATAATCATGTGATACTTTTGTATTGTATTTTTGTTTAAAACAAGTTTGGATATATAAATTTTAAATGTCATAATAATAAAGTTTTATTTTGACGTTGTTATATTTTCATATTCTATATAAGTTGTTGTATTGGATGCAATTTTCAATTCATTAAACAATTTTTATGTAAAAAATCTTACGTCAAGTTTAAAGCTATTTGAGATAAAGTAAAATATTTTTTTTAATTTGATTAAACACAAAAGTTATCCCTTTAAAATCTTGTCAATTAGTCTCATTAATGTTTCTTTTTATTACATTATTTTTTTTTATAATTTTTTTTAATATTTATATATTATTATGTTGCAGTGCTTAGGATGAGAGGTGCGTTTGACCAAATTATTCGCAACATTATAGGTGGTGATAGAGGTGATGGTGCAGAGAGAATTCCACCAACAACATCAAATAGACGACGAAATGAAGCAAATCGTCAAATTAGGCAGCGTCGTCGAAGACAAGACATCCATGATGATGTCGTCGAGTCTATTGGGCCTGCACATATGGAGGAGGATGTCCTTGAGCCTCAAATGGAGGAGGATGTCCCTGAGCCTCATATGGAGGAGGATGTCCTTGAGCCTCAATTGGAGGAGGATGTCCCTGAGCCTCAGATGGAACATGCTGATGATGTTACTGCACATGCTGGATTCTCTGGAGGACTGATGGTGACACATGTGTTGAAACAGTATGAGCACCACGTGGCTCAGAGGCTATGGGAAGGAGAGGTATACTTCATTTTATTTAATTTAAGTCTATTTAATTCAAGTGTTTATTTAAATTTATTTATTCAATTATTTATTTAAATATATTTAATTAATTGTTTATTTAAATTTATTTATTTAATTATTAAATTAAGTTTATGTAATTAATTATTTAGTTAATTGTATTTATTCAATTATTTATTTAAGTTTATTTAATTAATTGTTTATTTAAATTTATTTATTCAATTATCTCCTTAAGTTTATTTAATTTATTGTTTATTTAAATTTATTTATTCAATTATTTCCTTCAGTTTATTTAAATTTATTTATTCAATTATTTCTTTAAGTTTATTTAATTAATTGTTTATTTAAATATATTTATTCAATTATTTATTTAAATATATTTAATTAATTAATTACTGTGTAATTACTCACAGGATCGTGAATCGTTAAAAGTTATTACTCATGGATTGAAGTTAAAGAAGTTTGCCGAAGTTCTTGTGCCACATCCTATAGAACATTGGATTCGGGAATCTGAGCTGCTACATCCGTCTTCGGCCTACCTCACTATGGTTGATGCTGGTCTGATCTCCACATTTGTTGAAAGATGGCACAGGGAGACCAACTCATTTCATTTGCCAGTTGGAGAGATGACTATTACTTTAGAAGACGTCACGACTCTCCTTCACATCTCACCCCATGGTAAATTTTTTAATGCACTTGTGAATATGAACACTAATAATGCTGCAAGAGCTGCACATGAGTACTTAGGTACAACATGGAAAGAATCTCTAGCTGAGATTAATTTTAATAAATGTGCCCAATATAGATTGCAATGGTTGCGTGATTTATATAGTCGTCTCATTCAAACTAACCAGTTTGAGTGTGCGGCTAGAACGTATCTATTGCATTTAGTTGGCAGCATTATTTTCGCCGATAAAACACATATGCATGTGGAGGCGAAATACATCAGTTTATTTATTGAGTTAAGTCTTTTGTACGATGATTAGTAATTTGAGATATTTTGTGTTGTAAGTACAGAAGTATGCCTAAGAGGGGGGGGGGGGG
>JBBPBT010001258.1:2038820-2048857 GCA_037974875.1 Cicer bijugum | reverse complement strand
GGGGGGGGAATTAGGTGTTAGTAAATTTTCTTGTTTTTAGTGATATGGTAGTTGGATTTTTTGAGTTTAAGAACAAAGCTTAATAATAAACTGCAAATAAATGGATACTTTAAGATTTATCCTGGTTCCCCTTATAACCAAGGGTACGTCCAGTCCTCTTGCACACCACAAGAGATTGATCCACTAATTGTCAGAAAATGTACAACTCCCACCCTGGGATTCATGCTACAAACTTCTAACAACACTTCTAAGATAGCACACCACTATCTTAGATTAAGCTACTTTTAAAAAAGTACTACTTTCCTTTATAAGTGATACAATAAGATTTGAATAAGAATAAGGAGAGGTATATTGATAAACAATCCAATAACAATTCAAGTACTTGAGAACCTTTCTGAATGATATGAAAATGAAATGCAAGTACTTTGTAAAAAATTAGAATTTTGTTCAAAGTTGTTCAAGGTATTGATTCAAGGATTGTCTACTTTTTGATCTGAAGTTATGGGGTATTTATACTCCAAAAACATCCCTTAAAATTCGTGGCCATTGATCCAAGAGGTTTGATGAAAAAATACAATGTTCTAGAGCCATTCCAAATCTGAAAAATTGTTTTGTTTCCAGCTGTATTCGAATACAGGATATGTGTATTCGAATACACCTCTTTGTAACGTTCAAAAATATTCAAATATTACACCTTGTATTCGAATACACCTTTGTGTAGTCAAATACAGATTAGTGAAAATTTGCCACTGACTTATTGTGTATTCGACTACACATAGTCGTAGTCGAATACAAATTTGAGATTTTTGCTTCTGGCTTGCATTGTATTCGAATACAAGATGTTGTATTCGAATACACTTATGTATTTTGTCAAAAATATGATTTTAAATACTTTGTTAATGTTGTTTTGACTTTTGAAAATACTTTAAATGCATGTGTAAATATGACTTGTTCTCATGTAATTGAAATATTGGTTTGTATCATATACCTTTACATTTTATCATCTAATATTTGGATTTGAAGCTTATTATGAAGATATTTGATCTTATTTTTGATCTTGTTGCATTGACCATAATTGGTGATCTTTGTCTTCATCAAAAACATGTAGTTTACATTCTCCCCCTTTTTGATTATGACAAAATGTTATTGTTGTGGAGAGATTGTGTAATTTGAATCATTGCTCCCCCGTAATAGATGCGTACTCCCCCGTTGTATGTGATTAATTGAAAAATTGTTTGAGTACCTACAAGGTTCGAAATGCAACAACAAAACCAAATTTTCTCCCCCTTTTGACATGATCAAAAAGAAGGAAAAATATAGAAATATACAATTCCAAACATATAAACATAAATAAGGGTAAAAATACACATTTTTCTAGGAACGTGTATTCGACTACACTTGGGTTGTATTCGAATACATGAATTTCTGGAAAATCATGTATGCGAATACAATCATTTTGTATTCGGCTACATTATCGAATTTTTTGTTGAAAAACTAAATTTTTCATGAAAATTTCAACATGTAAGACACATATTTAAAAGAAAATAAACATCAAGAAATTAATTCTAACAATTTATTAAGAGGAAATTTTAAATCTTGAAGAAAGATGAAAAAGTATATGTACCTTTCTTTACCCACACGTAATGCCCTTTTGGAACACTAATGTTTCTAATGTGACAGGCATTAGGTGTGTGACCATGAAGACCACAATAAGAACAAGTATGATTAAATCTACTATTAGTAGCATATGTATGAGATTTATTTTAAATAATTTTCTTATTATAAAGATCATCCTTTTTCATAACTATAATCTTTTCTTGATTAGATTGATTACTTGCTTTAACAAAACTAGTTTTGTTCAAATTTGGTTTATCAAATTTTGAATATCCAAGACCACTTTTGTCGTTTGAGTATCTTTGCATATTTAAGACACTTTCCAATCCTAATTGTCCCTTTTCTTACCGTTCAATCACCCTATTTAATTGAACAATTTTTAAAGAGAGGGAATCACATTTATTGCATGTAAAATTCTGTTTTAGTTTTTCAGAATTTTTCTCCATAATGTCAACTTTTTCTTGTAAACTTGAGATTTGTTTCTTTTGTGTTGACACTAGTTTACACAGATTTTTACATTCAATAAGTAACTCCTTTATTGCATTTTGAGCATCATTGTATTCTATAATTAATTCACTATTAGTTTTATTATAATGAGGAGAGTCTATATTACTAACCTCTTCTTCATCATTTGATTGATGTGATGCCATTAATGCAACATTTGCGCATTCTTCACTTTCTGTTTCTGAAGATGAACTTACTTCGTTGTCTTCCTAAGCTATGTATGCCTTCTTGAAGTCTTTTTTTTGATGGCGTTCTTCTTAGCAAGGTTTGGACAATCTGCTTTGATATGTCCTTGTTTCCGCATTCAAAGCAAGTGAAGTTTTGATTTGAAGTAGAACCGTCGTTCTTTCTGAAACTTTTCTTTTTGAAGGTTCTGTCATTTTTAAGAAACTTACCAAATTTCTAAACAAGAGAAGTAATGTTTTCATCTTCATCTGAATCGTCGTCCTTGATTTGTTCTCTTGATTCGGTCTTTAGAGCAATATTTTTTGTCTTCTTTTCTAGACTTTCATTTTGTTCTAACCTTCCAAGTTCAATTTCGTGCTCTTGAAGTTTTCCAAATAGTGCAGAAAGAGACATTTTTTATAGGCTTTTCTTTTTGGATATTGCTGTCACTTTTGGTTGCCAGGCCCTTGTCAATGATTTAGTACTTTTAGATTTAATTCATCATTGGTGAAGATTTTTCCAAGTGCTGTCAAGTGATTGGTTAAGTGGGAGAACCTTTTCTGCAAGTCTAGAATAGACTCTCTGGGCTACATTCGAAATAACTCATATTCTTGTGATAGTGTGTTGAGTTTAGATCTTTTTACCTCAATGGTGCCTTTATGAGTTATTTCCAACGTATCCCATATTTCTTCTGCTGTTTTGCAGTGAGATATCTGGAACAATTCATCCATTCCTAGTGCAGATTGCAATATATTCTTAGCCTTCTTATCGAACAACACTTTTCTTTTATCATCATCAGTCCAAGAATCTTTTATCTTAATTTCTTCTTTGTTATTGATGACAGTTTTCGGAATGTGAGGCCCATTTTCAACTGCATTCCATATGTCATCTCCTTGTGCTTCAAGATATGTTTGCATACGTAGTTTCCAAAAATCGTAGTGCTCTCCAACAAAACATGGTGGCTTGGTACTGCTACCACCATCTCTAAAAACAGGTTGTGCGGAAGCCATGTATATTTGATCGAGGAGTAAGTTACCTTAACCCGCTCTGATACCAATTGTAAGTACAGAAGTACGCCTAAGAGGGGGGGGTGAATTAGGTGTTAGTAAATTTTCTTATTTTTAGTGATATGGTAGTTGGATTTTCTGAGTTTAAGAACAAAGCTTAATAATAAACTGCAATAAGTAAATGGACACTTTAAGATTTATCCTGGTTCCCCTTATAACCAAGGGTACGTCCAGTCCTCTTTCACACCACAAGAGATTGATCCACTAATTGTCAGAAAATGTACAACTCCCACCTTGGGATTCTTGCTACAAACTTCTAACAACACTTCTAAGATAACACACCACTATCTTAGATTAAGCTACTTTTAAGAAAGTATTACTTTCCTTTATAAGTGATACAATAAGATTTGAATAAGAATAAGGAGAGTTATATTGATAAACAATCCAATAACAATTCAAGTACTTGAGAACCTTTCTGAATGATATGAAAATGAAATGCAAGTACTTTGTAAAAAATCAGAATTTTGTTCAAAGTTGTTCAAGGTATTGATTCAAGGATTGTCTACTTTTTGATCTGAAGTTATGGGGTATTTATACTCCAAAAACATCCCTTAAAATTCGTGGCCATTGATCCAAGAGGTTTGATGAAAAAATACAATGTTCTAGAGCCATTCCAAATCTGAAAAATTGTTTTGTTTCCAGCTGTATTCGAATACAGGATATGTGTATTCGAATACACCTCTTTGTAACGTTCAAAAATATTCAAAAATTACACCTTATATTCGAATACACCTTTGTGTAGTCGAATACAGATTAGTGAAAATTTGCCACTGACTTATAGTGTATTCGACTACACATAGTCGTAGTCGAATACAACTTTGAGATTTTTACTTCTGACTTGCATTGTATTCGAATACAAGATGTTGTATTCGAATACAATTATGTCTTTTGTCAAAAATATGATTTTAAATACTTTGTTAATGTTGTTTTGACTTTTGAAAATACTTTAAATGCGTGTGTAAATATGACTTGTTCTCATGTAATTGAAATATTGGTTTGTATCATATACCTTTACATTTTATCATCTAATGTTTGGATTTGAAGCTTATTATGAAGATATTTGATCTTCTTTTTGATCATGTTGCATTGACCATAATTGGTGATCTTTGTCTTCATCAAAAACATGTAGTTTACATGTGTTATGTGTTATGTACTGTAATTTGAGATATTTTGTGATTATGTGTTATGTGTTATGTTAGAGGTGATGTTTTTAAGTTAATTCATGATAAAAGATATTGAAAATGATAAAACAAGACATTTAAATAATCCATAAACAATGATATACAACATATTCTAATCTTCATTTAATGAAATACAAGATGATCTGATAAATGATGAATCAATGTGTTCCCAATGCTTCATACGTGCTGCATAAGCTACTTCCCAGGTCTTTGCAGTGTCACTGCAAAAGTCTTTTCATTTTTGTGACGTCAGTGGCAAAGGACAATCGAACTTCAATTTGATCTGAATAAAAAAAGGTTAAAAATTAAATTGATCTGAATAAAAAAATTTAACATTAATTTGATAAACAATACTAAGCATTAATTTTACTTGTACCAAATGATTTTCATTAACAAATCCAATTGCTAGTAAAGAGTGAACATAAGTCTCTTTCGATGGTGATTTGTTTAGCAGGAAAAATGTCATATTCAGATTACGAGACAACGACACCAATATGACATTATATAGTGTTACTATCACGTAACCCAAGTCAGGTAAAGACATCCACTTATCTTTTCCTTGAGCATCCAATTTTGATATTTTCAATAAGTTGCGCACTGATTCAACATTGTCATAAAAAACATTGGAATAAACATCTTTATGTAGACCAATCAATTTATCCAATTGTGATCGAACTAAAGCCCAAGATTCTTCGGTCCAACCTAGCAATGCTGTAATTGTACGAAACCCACAATTTCCATCAGCCACAATATCTACTATCTCCTCAATATACAGATGTATATAAGTAGGAAATTGTGTCTTAAATGATTGTCTTGCAGAATGCTGAGATGATTGAGATGGTTGCCTTGCAGAACGTTGAGATGATTGAGATGGTTGCCTTGCCTTTGCAGATTTTTGAGAGGCATCAACATACTCCCAATATGAAGGATCATGAGGAGTATCAAATTCTTTTTTCTTTTTACCAGCTCCTTTGGTTCTCACTTTCTCTGGTGGTGCAAGTATTGATGTTGTATGTGGAAATACAACTTCACGCACCTTTGCCCTGAATATCCTTTGACTTATAATATCGTGTTTCTTCATGTACGCTTTCATTGCTTCCAACTCTTCAGAAAAGTCATAATCTTATAAAGATTCTTCATCCTCTAATTCATGCTCAATGCTTAACTTTTTCCAAAAAACATGAATGCTATCTAAAGGGATAACATTACTAGATATCTGCAACTTTGCCAACTCACAAGCACATGGTAATCCATGAGTTGTTCTAATTGAGCAACCACATTCTGTTTTGTCAGTACCTACAATCTTCACCCTTTGCAACTGTTTGTCAATTTTTTTCATACATTTTCTTGATACACATTGATGTAGACTTTGAAAAAATTGTGAATTATACCCGTGCTCAATGTCCTTGATGGTTTTCTAAAAAGAAGATTGAATGATACATATTTGGTTCTTCAACATCATATTCACAGCATCCCAAGTTTTACACAAATCACCAAAACTAGTTTGAAGCATGTTTTTCAATCTACAATGAGAAGACTCAACTCTACAAATAAATTAAATAACACAAATTAAAACAAATAATGTAAACTAGTAAATCATGTTTTCTAAAACAACACAAATCATATTTTAAAAATACCTGTTAGACGTTGTGTTCTCCAAATGCATCACTCTATTGGTCCAAACCTTGACAAACCTTTCTTTATAAGGTGTTAACCATGAATCTTTCACATAATCAACAAAAAGAGTAATATCGGCACACAATAGCTCAAAGTGTTGCAAGTAATGATAATACTTCTCCACACTAGTTGAATATACAATCTTTTTCCATAAATCCATTACTTCTTTTTGTCTATCCTTTTTCACATATTGTTTGCATTTTGCCCCATCATTTTCTTCAATATGAAAACGACATAGCAAATGTATTGAAGTAGGAAACACAACACTAATTGCATTCATCATGGCAAGATCTCTCTTAGTCACAAAAAATTTAGAAATCAAAGACTCAGATTTGAACAACTTTCGTACCTTTTCAAATACCCAGATGAAGTTATCTTGTCGCTTTTGTTCTAAATAAGAAAACTCAACTGAAAATGTCAAACTAGTAGATGTGACACCGACAATTTCAAGTAATGGTAACCGATATCTATTTGTTTTGTATGTGCTATCACATATCAAAACAAAATGCAATTTGTTTAACAACTTTATACAATTAGGATGCGTCCAAAAAATATCTCTAAAAATATCAGAATTTTTTTGTCTTCTTGTCCAATGCACATAATTTTCTTGTTGTATTAACTTCAACAGATGCTGGATTTTTGTGTACGAACCTCTCAATGATGATCGATAAGTACTCCTTGATTTATATATTTGACTAGGAATAATGACATTGGCTTCATTTCTCACTTTCAAAGCATTTAGAATGAATCTGGGTGCAAACTTATACTTTGTCATGTCATTGACAAATTTCCTCTCTTCTTCGTTTAAACACCTCAAATAAGAATGATCAATTAGAGTATCAAGTAAATCATGATTGTGTGTCCCACAACGAACACTAATTTTCCATCCTTCACCGACACTTACTGGTATACATCTGAAAGTAAATGGGCAGTTTTCCTTATGAGAGCAAGTTAATGATGATTTTGATTCTGATTTATATCTTCCACCTCTTTCGCATTCCAAAATCAATTTGTCTTTTCTTCCCCTAATTCCGGTTGCTTTATCTGATCGAATGGTAACAATTAAAATTCCATTTTATCTTCCAATGGTTTTCGCCCATTCAAATACAGCTTCTCGAGAGGAAAATACCTACAAAATACGTTTCAAATAAAACATTAACTATATCACTATAATAAAAATTTAATCGGTGATGAATCATCGGTAGTAATAATAATACCTGATCAGTGATGAATTTTTCTGTAGAATCTATAACATTTTTTGAAGCAGAAACATCAACTCTACTCATACCTAATTTCAAAAATAGTAAAAAATTTAATTAAAAATAATTTTCTAATTTTTTTTCAAATCTTTTTTTTTATAACATAAATTTTAAATTTTTTTTTAAAAAAATTCTAAACTTTGGGATTTTTGAAATCTTCGAAATGTATTTTTTCGAAAGTTTGAAAGATTCGCCTATATATATTTCGAAACTTTCATTAAAGGCCAAAGCTTCGAAGCATGTTTTCATTTCAAAAGTTTGAAATGCATCAAAAGTTTCAAATAATTTACATTTCGAAAGTTTGGTGTTTATCCAAATTTTCGAAAAATTGGATTTGTTTCAAAAAATTGTCATTTCGAATATTTTAAAATTACAAAAGTTTCGAATAACTTACTGAAATCCTATTTCGAAACTTCAAAACTTCCGAATCATTAATTTTTTTTTTCATAATTTTCGAATATGGAGTGTGAAATTGGAATGATAATTTTCTTTTGCTTTTATACAAATTTACAGAGGGGTAAAATAGTTTTTAATAAAATATGGGGGATGACAGGTAAAATGAGCAGGTGCGTGGTACAAAACCCTCATCTTAATTTAAACATCTATACATAATAATATTTTATGACAAATTTGCCATTTGGCCGTCATCGAGACTATATATATATATATATTTTATATGTTAATCTTCTATTAATAGTAACTAATCTATTAATATACTATTATTAATTATTTAATATTTAAATAAACAAATTTCATTTAAATTAATTTAAGTTATGACCTAAAATAATAAACATATGCAAGGTATGCATTTAAGTCTGTCTTCATTTAATTTATTTTATTTTAAATTTTATTAGAATATATGCTTGATTTTTATTGAAAATGACAATGTTACACTAGCACACTGACAAAAAATTATCATGCATTTACAACTTCACAGCAAACGAGTAAAAGTAATAGTAGTATGTAGTTGAAAATAACAAGAAAAGGTGAGCATTTCATTCACGAGAAATTAAACATTTCCCTATAAACCAATTTTGAAGCGAAAAACGAAAAAATATATCACGCTTGTCGCTTTAAACTGATTCATCTAATTATCAAAGTAATTAAATAATTTTCACTTCCCTAAATTCAATTTCAGTGTTGATTCTAATCATCTCTTCATTTACTTTGACCATCTTTTAGTACATCCATTCTAAAACCCTTCTCTCTTTGTTGAATTACAGTTTCATCTGTTAATATTGTAAAAAAAACAAAAGTTAATGGTAACAATTCTGATTCATTCCTCTCCCCCAAGGTTTGTTGTTTATAGATAGAGTTCTATTTCATTTCTTTTGATACACATGTTTATTGCTCTTTATTTATCACTTTTTTTTTTATTTCTGACACTAATATTTTTAAGGTTGGAATTGCCAATTTTATTTCTGCAATTCTCTCTCACCACCTATTTAACCCACCCATTGTTTGGTATTTCTTATGGTTTTTGCATTTTTGGATTCATTTATGATTTATCTAAGTGTTTAAGTTTTCTATTTTATATGTACTAAATCAAATTTTCATCAATAATTTTTTACATCTTGTGCGTACGTGTAATTTGGGAATAGTTTATAGAATACAATGTTTCCTTTATATATATATAATTGAGTTTGTTCAACTAATTGCAAGTTTCTACGATAATTTAATTAATTTGAGAAATCATTTATTCGTATAATAAATTGTTTTATTTTTATTTGTTTTTTTTAAATATGTACCAATTATGAAAAGGTATTTTGTATTTTATTTTTTCTTCACTTACAAGCATTTTTTTTCGTTGGGTTATACACGTTATAATGTTTTGCTTTTTGTAGGATCAAAATTTATGAGAATGGTATTGTGAGCAACACTAAATCTCTTGAAGCATATATATGTTGAGTAGCATTGATCAATCATTGTAAATTTAAGACTTTTTTTGGGTATTATTGTGGTGAGACATCGGGATCTTTTGTTGGATTTTATTTTTCTGCGAGAAGGTAGATGAGTTGAAGTGAAATTAGTTCTTAGTTAATGAATTGCTTTAGAAGTTAGGTGGTAATGAAAGCAATGTTGATTCCGAGTTATGAAAGTTCTTTGTTTAAGACAAATAAGTAGTTAGTGATTGACAAATAAACATTAAAATTAGTAGTTTATCTTTTATATGAAATGATACAAAATAATTTTTAGTAGATCTATCCTAATTATTTTTATGTTTTTTGTTGTATAAATATTTGTAACACATATAATTATAGATGTGATACGTTGAAATCATCAATATTACCAAATTGTTCTGTATTTTCTTTTCTATTTAACTAGAACACATAATTGAATATCCTTATTTAACGACTGCAATTTGAATATTATTTAAAAAAAGTTAATATTTATTCATTATAATATTTACAGTGTATGAGTTAACATACTAGTTAATTATTAAATAATTAAAGTATGATGTGTTTTTATATAATATTTTTAATGTAATTATTTTAACAAAATTCTATAATTAATTTTATATTATCTTAAATTATATCTAACAAGTAAATTATTTTTCGGGCTGAAAACTT